>LBNU01024623.1:0-85287 GCA_014162995.1 Artemisia annua | reverse complement strand
AAAAAAAAAAAAAAAAAAAAAAAAAAAAAAAAAAAAAAAAAAAAAAAAAAGTCTCGATTTGTTGTAATGCACCTAGTCCAAAGAAATTGTATTTTCAATCCTGTTAAGATTCATTAAATTCACCTGGTCAGTTTATGTCATGAATCCATAATTCAACTGAGGGGACAAAATGAACAAAGTTCATAGTGTAAGGGTAAAGCATAAATGTTTCATTGAGTAAACTTGTCTTTCTCGTGCCTTTATCCATACTACTATACCAAATAAAAATTTGTGATGTCTTATGAATACACGTTTATCACTTTATATTGAAGGCGACACTACTTGTTGTTTTTTAATGAAAACATAATACAAATACCTTGTTATAACTTTTTTAAAAGATGACAATTTGGGTGGATATGATGGATCAACTAGCGGGTCAATATTTATGTGAAAATGGGTCACATGAGATGTGGCTTATCGGGTGTTAGGGGTGAGCAGGAACCGCAAACTGCAACCTGCAAAAAACCACAAAACACAAATCGCAAAAATCGATCCACAACAAAAACCGATGGTGTGGTTCTTAAATTTAGAAAATGCGATGCGGTTTCGGTTTTCATCAAAAAACCGCACCGCACCACTCCGACATATTCAAATATATACACATATATTTTTTAAATAACCAACTAAAGTTTACCAAAAACAACCCGCACAATGCTCACCCCTAGGTGTATATGATCCTCTCTAAATACATATACTATTTCCATAAGTAGTGATTTTTTATTTTATTTATTATGATACGGTTTTTAAGATCTTCTTTAGTTGACAAATATATGAGGACCAATTATTACACATATGCAAAGGTGGCTCAACTAGAGAAAATTACACCACTTGGTTATGATGGATCGACTAGTGGGTCAAATATTCATGTCAAAATGGGTCACATGATCAGATGTGCCTTATCGGTTGCATATGATACTTTCTCTAAATTACATCTTAGCATTAGTTGTGAAAAAAATCTTCCTTAGTTCACAAATATACGAGGTTTCACTCTAAAACTAATTACATATAGGTATCTCATGCACGTGTATGGCCGTGTTATAAGGATGGGCTAAAATGATTTCCTAACAGCTGATATGAGAGTCACATTGTCGCCAAGTTGTAGCAGAATACGTTCTTCAGGTTCGACCCCGGTTCATGAAAAAGTGAGAAAATCACACAACTCCGTATGAGACTTGCAGAATGCATGTAATGCGGCTACGTGGACTTAAGTTTGGAGCAATAGAGCTCCAAATTAATAATGACAATGATTTTCGCTTAAAGTTGACCCGAGTCACTTAAACGGTAATTGAGTTGTCGACACTTCTAATTCCCTAGAATTACAATGTCATGAAATCGATAATCATTTTATCACAAATAAATATTAATAAAAAGTTTAACTCGGCCTCCATTAACAATTGAAATGACAAAACCATATCGATACCTAACTTCCTTATGTCGATAAAACTATTAACACTAACGGACCAACTTAATGACTTTGATTAATTAACACTTGAAATGACAAAACATATAGATACCTTTCTTATGTCGATGAAACTATAAACCCCAAAGGACTAAGAACACCGATGATTGGACACAACATTGTGTGGGGAACGTGTGTCTTTGATAATAACAAGTTTTGTTAGTGAAGATTAGGATGCTTACACTAGTAAGAAATAATTGTGTGAAATCAAATATGATATATCATCAGTTACCAAAGGAGAAAATGCTACTAGTATTCGCCGAATGAAGTCTAAATGATAGACTCGCTTGATCATCATGAGTTACTAGTAAGACGATGAGCGGGTGGAGAAGTAACAACTAAGAACTAAAGTTCTATGGAATCGTAACTATTTGTTGATTATAAGGCATTGCAACTAGACGTTAGTATGAGGGTGTTTGGATCTCCAGCATTTTCGGAAATCGTAGGTAAATGATGAGGTACATGCAGCGTAAAACAGATGTCATGAGTTCAAATCTAGTCTTTTTATCAGTAAAATCATGATGTTATGCAATGTATCTCACATCGAAGCGATAACACAAGAACATGGACACCAAGTGATGCACTACCATTATATACAGTTTTATAAATAAGACAATTTGGCACGTAACAGATTTTATGCATATGCAGTTGTCGTGTTTTTTATTTCGCCCATCATTTTCTTTTCCAAATTGGATGGGGAGTGAATGGGATATGTCTGCCATAGATGGACTCCACTCTGCTTGTTGTGGCCACTCGTAATAAAGGAAATCCATATATGGAACACTCCTTTTCTAAAACGGAAAGTAACATTTCAAAAAAATATATGTATATAAATATTTTTATTCATGATATCTGTATTTTCATAGGTGTAGTTTTTATTGTTTTTGGATGGTTTAAATCGATGAGAAAACCTAAATCTAACGCATTTCCTTTTTTGTTGACTGATCATTTCTCAAAAAGAAATGTTCATCAACTAACGCTAGAGAAAGTACATGCCCTTTGATATTTTAGCCCTAAAAGATTTGATTAAAACAATCATTAAGTCCTACCATTAACATGCATGAAGATCAACTATCTAGAATTTCTTTATAAATGCCGAATACATTTTATTATAACATAATGAATTTATTTTCTTCCTATCATGGGGCTTGTGGTCTAGTGGTAAAGGCTTAAGTAGTTAAGCGAGCCCAAGTGAGAGTAGTACCGGTTTGGGTGACCGACCGAGAAGTCCTCACTTGGGAACCACAAGCTCTAATGATATCAGGCGAATCGGGAATATGAGTGGGGTTATCTCCTAAGGAGAGGCTCGCGGTTGATATCTCTGCCCGAGGATACGACACTAACTCGAGCCAACAACTAACAACTAACATCTACCAACTAACCCGCCGTTAAAAAAAAAAATGAATGTATTTTCTTCCTACTAAATTTCATTTGGTTGTTCTTATCTTTAAAAGAACTTGGATCCACAAAATCAAATGGTGGGACCTTGTGTTTTCCTAGAGTTGCGTGCTCCAAAGTTATAGATAGATGAGATTGTTGTCAATTTTCCAATCGCTATAATTGTGTCCTTGAGATCTATACATGTACAGTGTACATATAACTAGGTATTAAGGTTTGTTTTTCCGTAGCAAACCCAATTACGGCCGAGCATTGCCGAGCATTAGGTCAAAATCAAACCAAACCGAATCAAAAATCAATTTTGAGTAAAACATGAATCGAGAACTGGGACGAAGTGCACCGAGCCAAACCGAAACCAAAAACCAAACCAATAAAGTCGGTTCGGTTACGGTTGGATCGGCTCAGCTAGATTTTCGATTTGATTCGGTTTTCGATCGATTTTGCTCGGCCCACCCAATATCGACATATTCCCGTCGCAATGTGAGGGCAATAACACTTTGTTAATATAAATGTATAACTTATCATCGAAAGCGGGTCACTACTCTACTATCGATGCATTCATTTATGTACATCACATGAGTGATATATACTATTCGGTTAGCACGATTATAAATTTCTTCGTATTGCAATATCAACTAACACAAATATCCAATTATGATTGTTTGGCTAAAACAAACCATAAATAGGTTCACAAGGCTTCTTTTAATTATAAACCTGAAACATAGACTTATGAAAATGAATCACATGCATGCCATCCGCGTGAAGCAAAAGTTTTATATGATGAAAAGTTTCTTAGAGAATTTATAATAATGTAGTTAGATACATGGACGGAACCAAGGAGTTCACATGGGTGCTCGGAAACTCATGAATTTTTTTGATATAGTTCTATTTATAAAAAAAATATTGATTTTTTCTAAATGTATCTTAAATGCACCCGATCTATATCTTCATTTATTTATCGTTTTAATAAATTCTTCGTTCACATTCACTGTTTAACTTTATTATATTACGGTTTAAAAACTTTTGTGTAACTAGTCATATTTAGTTCTGATTTCGTTTATGCAGATAAATTAATGAAACAAATGTATTTCCTCCCTTTGGTATGAAGAGATAGATGGGAAACAATAATGTTACAACTTGGAATTTCTGTTGCAAACAAAGGTGAATAACTTTTCTTTTTGGTTGGAAAAGATTGAAATGTCTATAGATGGAGAGTGGATAGACATGTCAATGAACTCTGCCGCCACTATGTTCTGTACTCTGTGGTTTATGAGCTACGTTATGGCCCTATAAAGGATCACAAAAGGCCAACAACAACATTGGAATTCAAAGTAATACTGTAGTAAAAACTGGTGTTAATGCAAAAGATTATATATGATAACTAAACACTAAGGATGCGATTGGTTTATAGGAATGAGAATAAAGGAATGAATTTCATTCTTAATAAATTGTTTTGTTGGTGGGTTTTATTTTAAGATATGGGTATGAAATCATACAAACAGGCAAACCTCATACCCATCAAGCATGGTGAGTTTACAAACCTATATTGATTCCCGCTAACAAGCCAAATGCCCCCCAAGCATAATAGAAGGTGGTGAAAGGCTTCAAGGTCAGTTTTATATTATCACTTTTATTTATGTAAGAATCACTTATCTTTACCATTAACAATACCTAACTAAATATATACATAGAGACACAAAACACGCTCACACAAAACACGACCTCTCATCGGTGGTTTGCACACCGATTGCTTCATTTAATTTTCTAGTTTGAGCATGCGTGAAACCCCACAAGTACAACAAGCCCTCACACTTGAAACGGTAAACTCACGCGTGGAGGCCCCCGTCACGTGGAGTCTAATCTACAAAATTATGCTTGAAAAGGTTCTTAGAGGATTAAATATATACACGTTACGTTGTATTGTAACGATCATTAAATGTCCTATTGGTAAGGTTTTTGATTTTCACACAAGACGTAAATGGTTCAAATCTCATTACATGTGTACATTTAAGGGTGGTCAGAGAATCGTCAGAAACGGTCTCAAAATTAATCCAGTGAGCCAGCGTGTATTTGAGTAGAAAAGGTGTGCCCTCCCCGGGTAAAATGAATAAGGAAACCCTGATCCATTTACCCGTTATATGGTAGTATCATTTTGGGGTAGAAAGATGCAAACGCAGACCAGATTTGAGCATATCATTACATTGAAAAGATGGTCAAGTACGCATTATGTAGGTACCAAAATGAAGCAAATTAAAGACGTAAAGTAGTCCATTTCATGATTAAAATTTGACAAAAAGATATGTTTTGTCTCTAGAATCAATTGGGAAAGAAGGTGGACATATTAATTACATTAATTATCAAAATTTTCACAACATCCCAAACATAATGTTATGTAGATTTTAACTATATTTATATACGAGAATATCATATGTGCACGTGCCGGAGGTCTCCCTGGAAGCATTCTCTCTACTCTTAGGTTTTACCTGGGGTAGGGGTAGGATCTGTCTACATTTCTACCTCCCCCATACCTCGCTTTTGCAGGATTGGGTATGTTGTTGTTGTTGTTGTTGTTATATACGAAAATAACTTTATACTTATTCGGTTTTGGTACATTCACTATCTTCCACATATGATTAAACACATATGATTAAATCGTAGTGTGTCATAAGAAAATTAGCTGTGATACATTCACTATCTTCCACACTAATTTTATAGCCTTAGATAAAACTTAACTTGCAAATTGAGCATCTAGCGTGGGACATGTAAAACCAAGAGAATATGGATCACATTTGAGAAATTTTGATAGGATTTGTGTCATAATTCTAGAAGCCGAAAGAAAGAAATGAGATGCATGATCTTGCAGACACAACTAAAATGAGATGTGGAGTTTTAGGGTAAAAGTTAAAACTGTAAAAGGTAGGGATGTGGACAATAACTTTGTCATTCCGGCCTCACCTTTCATAACCTCCGACCAAACACCCCAAAGTCACGTAACATCATATTTTATAAAACACATGGACAAAATTTTTAAATGTGACGTAGACACTCATCAAGGAATTATGGGATGAGGAAATATTAATTGAATTAAATATATACGTGTTACGTCGTATTATAATCATCACTAAATGTTTTAGTTTTTTTTTTAAAAGTGAATTTCATTAAGCAAACCAAATGGGCATCTCCAAGTTAGAGAAAACCCGCCAAACCAAACGTTACATCATAGGAAAATAAAAATTACACCAATCCTTCCATTCTATCGACCCCCCTTTATGTCTACCTCTAAACCAAAGATAACCCAACGACTTGACATCCGAGATAATTTGAGCCACATTCGTATCTTTGCTTGTAAAGACCTTCTCGTTTCTAGCTTTCCATATACGCCAACATGTCAAAATAATAACGCCATATAATATGTCTTGCTTGGCCTTCGATCCCCCCACATGTTTAACAATCTGGAGCACATCATTAGTCGAAAAAACAAAGAAAGGATAAATCTTGCACCACGACGCGATTCCATTTCACACTCCGTCAACCAATCTACAAGCCTAAATGTTTTAGTGATAAGGTCTTTTGTTTTCAAACAAAAAAAACTCTTAGAGAATGGTCGAAAACGGTCTCGAAATTAATACGGCGAAAAAGCATGTATTTGAGTAGAAAAGACTTGCCCTCCTTCCCAGGTAAAATAAATAAAGAAAACTTTATCCATTTACTGTTTAAGTAACATGATAGTAGTTCATTTTGGGGTAGAAAGAAGCAAATGCAGAACAGATTCGAGCATATCATTTCATTGAAAAGAAGGTCAAGTACGCATTTTGTAGATACCACTGATGATGCAAATTAAAGACTTAAAGTACTCCATTTCATGATTAAAATTTGAAAAAAATATATGTTTTGTCTCTAGAATCAATTAGGAAAGAAGGTCGACATAAAAAGCTAATTAGAGACTACTACTTATTTTTTCAGCCACTCATTTTGTAAACTAAAAAAAAAAATTGTAAACTAAACTACAAGAGAGGATTAATTAATTAAAACTCACTTTCACATTCTTTTTATTATATATCTTAAAAATCGTAAACTGTTAATCTACATAAATGATATAATCGTAACGAACATTTAATTATATTTCAATAAATGGGCACTTTCATACACTTTTGACAATATTTTTTTTTCTTTAGTAGTTTTTAGTTTTTTCTCGGTATAGTATTTTGCGTGATATGTCACATGTGATATAACAGTAATCTGTAAGTTCGAACACTAAACATGGTTTCGTAAAACAGGTATAACTATATGTCCATAACTCTAAATGATTTATCGTTTTTAGTATTCCTTAGCTTTTCAACCATTTACATAATTTTGAAACTTCCAAATCAATGCAGTTTATTCGTAGAAGTTGGAGAAAATAAAATAAAAATCCTTCTTTTTTTTTAATTATCAAGTCCGCTTGATGTATCACATGTGGTATAACATTAATATGTAAGTTCGAACATTCGATAGAATGTCGTAGAGCATAAGTTTTTGTATATAACTCCAAAAGATTCACTATTTTTTGCACTGAAAATATATATATCATTAGCTTTTCAATCAAATATCACACATAATAATTGAGCATCTTATTCAAAATAGAATAAGGAAGAAAAAAGAATTGATATTCAAAATCGTTTGATATATTATATGTGATATAACACTAATATGTAAGTTCGAATAGTCAACATGTTATCGTAAAATGGGCATAAATATTTGTATACAACTCTAAAAGATTCATCATTTTTTGTACTGAAAAATAATACTCATGTCCATTTTATGACAACATGTGATATATCAAACGAGTTTAACTGTGGAATTTTTTATATTCCCTCCGTCCCAAATTATAAGTCCATTTTGATTTTGCACAAAGTTTAATAAATTCCCACTAATTAATTTATTTACCAATCAAATATATTTTTCTCCACTAAACTTTCATTTGATTGGTTGAAATAGGAAAATGGACAAGTGTTTTGGGACAACCAAAAACAAGAAAATTGACTTATAAATTGGGACGGAGGGAGTATATATTTTCTCCAACTTATATAAATAAGCTATATTGATTTGGACGTTCATAAATTATGTATAATATATGGTTAAAAAGCTAGTGATTCGTATTTTTAAAAGCAAAAAAGGTGAATTGTATGGAGTTATACACAAATACTTATGCTCATTTTACGACAACATTAGTATTCAAACATACAGATATGTGATATATCATGCACACTCTTGTACCGAAGAAAATCCGAATGAACAAAAAAAAAGTTTGTTGAAACTATATGACAGTGTCTATCTATTGAAAGATAATTAAATGCTTATTGTAATCGTGTAAATTGTGTCGTCTAACGATTAACGGTTTTTGAGATATATTATTTAAAAAATGATCAAAGTGGATTTAATTATAAAAGAAATATTGTTAGGGAATGGAAGTGAATGTTTTTTTGTTTTTTTTTTTTTTTTTTTTTTTTTTTTTTTTTTTTTTTTTTTTTTTTTTTTTTTTTAATTTGAAAATGAGTTGCCAAGATTAATTCCTCAATCTCTGTATTTTCAAATAACTCACCTCATTATTTAGGGCTCGTTTGATTGGTGAGTTTTGAATTTAGATTTGGATTTGATATTAATGGCGAAAGTTGTTGTTTATAGCATTTTAATAGTGAAGAGGGGCTCACTAACGGTGTGTTCTTGAGTTTAAAATTGGGAAGAAAAGAAAAAATCTGGGAAGAACTAATAATGATGTTGTGTTCTTGAGTTTTTAATTGGGAAGAAAAGAAAAGATCCGGGAAGAAGATGGGAGGAAGATGTAGTGTTTTTTGGGGAAGAGATAATTTCGCCCGATTTTGGGAAGAAGAGGAGAGAAGAGAAGTGATTCTATCTTCTCTTCTCTTCTTTTATGAAGAAACTGGAGAACAGAGTGTAAAAGTAAAAGTAGAGATGGATGCTAGTTTTTCTTTCTCGTACACTTATATTACAACATGTCGCTCTTTCTCTCTCACGCATATATACCTTCTTTTATTTTTAAATAATATTTCTTAACTCAAATTTTATTACGAAATTTATAAAATAAATATAATTTCTCTCTCCTAAACATATATCAAATCCAAATCTTATTCTAAACCCACTTATTAACCAAACGGAACTTTACTATTCATTATCAATTTTTTCACAACATATAATGTAATTTATATTGCATCATGTACAATTATTGATAAAGTAAATAACTAAATATATCGAGAGCATATAATGGTTTTTTATTATAATAATATTTTATTATTTTTTTCTTTGAGAGATTTAATCTAAATTAAGTTTTTAATAACCTGGGGTACAAAAATGATGCTCCTTGTCGATCCATTGAGGAATAACAATCAAAACAATATATTCTACTTGTTGGTTTGATTGAGATTACAAAAAGTCATTAGATTATGGTAAAGTCGGCTTAAGCCCGATCTATAGGTTTAGGGTCCATTAAGATTAAGTTTATGAATTATGATACATTGTAATATACTATTAGGGTCTCCGTGCGATGCGGCTGCAGGTGTCCTGTTAATTTAATTTTTTCGGCTAATAATTTATTTAATTTATACGTTTGTTAGCAATAGCTTTACCGATTAGTTTGTTCGTTTAGGCCTTAGGGATTATAAGCAAAAGTTTGGTGAAAATAAGTATAATTGTTGTTTGTTTTTTTGTGTTTAGTATGACTAGCTCAAAAGAAGGCAGCTGGAGTGTGTAGATGCAGCTGGAGTGTGTAGATGGGCTTTGTACAAAATTAAGCTATGANTTATGTGTTCTTGTAATTGTATGATTTATTGAAAAAAGGTATTTAAATTATCATTAATTAGCAGCTTGCATGACTTATACTATGTATTTTAATACTTGTATTTATCACTAAATGAGTGTTTTATGTGCATGAGATAAATATGTTGTAATTTTAGCTTTCATACTTGTATTGTTTAATTTTAGTTTTAAATATGTTATGACATTTAATTTTCAGTTTTGAATATGTTATATGATATTTGTATTTTTAGCTTCCTTACTTATATTGGTGAATTTTAAGCAAATTAAAAAAGGAAGAGGTCTTCCTTTAGTATAAGATAACGAGTAATTCAGACCCGTGCGTTGCACACTGGCTCTATCTAATTGGTCATAGTGTAATGTGCAGTAATTTTTTTCGTTATTAGACTTTTGTAAGTATGGCCTTAGTTGATCGGTAAATTTTATATTTAAACTTTTTATAACATATTAGTAGTTATTTATAAAGTTTATATTTTGTATTTATTCTCAAGATTGTAATATTATATTTAAACTTTTTATGACATATTAGTAGTTATTTATAAAAGTTTAGATTTTGTATTTATTCTCAAAATTGTAACATCCTTATATTTTGATATAAAACTAATATGTAATCTTCGGTACATATTTTCGTCATTATATATCTAAGTTGTGATTGTATCACATCTTTTCTAAGCATGACACACATTAAAAATAGTTTATTGACATGTAAGCTTCGGCGCTTATTTTCATCATTATATATCATTTGTGATGGTATCACATATTTTCTAAGCATGACACACATTTAAAATAGTTTATTGACAATAAATTCATAAGTTGTGATATTACCACAACTTTTGTTGGTCAATAAGTTCCTAAGTTGTGATGTTACCACAACTTTTGTTAGCATGACATGAAAAATGTTGGTGCCTTTATTTTTGTCATTTTTAATTGAGGTTGGATTCAAAAACTACGTTTGCCACTAATTTTCATCATAAATAACTTGAGCTGCCTCAGGACCCGTGCGAAAATTATTGTGTAAATTGTCGGGTTGTTAGTATGATGGTAAAGCCCAAATATATAACAATAGTTTATTGACATTAAAAGAGTATATGTGAAGAGACTTTTTTCAAGATGTTACATTGAAAAGAGTCTCTTCACATGTAATTTTTTAATATATATAAGTTACATAATTATTTTAAATATGAAGCGATGACATTAATGTTGGAAACCTTTTATATTCATACCCGTGCGATGCACACATGTTTGGAATGTCTCAGGACCCATGCAATGCACACATACTGGATCTAATTGTTTTTTTTAGTAATGTTCGGGACTAATTTTCGGCTCATGTTTGAAACTCTCATTTTTGTGAAAGACGGACTTCGTTGTTCAAATAAATGACATTAATAAAAGCGAACTATAAAACAAATTTTATTTTTAAAAAAACTATAAAAACATAAAACATTAAAGTAATTAGTATATTCAAGAGTATAAATTATAACTCGTATAATAAAAAAATCAGATCCAATGACCCAAGTCCGAAATAAACCCGCTCCAATCAATCAATAGACCCCACATTTAATTAAACACAATTTTCTTCTCCTTTATATACTTCTTCGATTTAGAAGATTCTCATTGTTAAGATGATAGTGTGAAGATATTTTTATTATATACTACCTCATTTTCAATATGTAACATCGACAAAGTTTACACAGTCATATCAAACATCAAAGTCACGCAATATTCCAAGACATTTCATTAAGAAAGTGACATTAACACACCGCAAAACAAAAAACTACATTAAGAGCAAAAATATTAAAATGCACCAACAAAGTGTAGTAATAATTATTGACTAAAAATTGAATGTTCGTTACATTATTTTCAATAAACTTACTTGCTAACGAATAAATAGTATTAACCCGTTTATCGGTATTACATGAAGTAAAATATTGCATGTTTAATTTGTAACGTACTATTAATATGAATGCTAAGTATTCATTCCACCGGTGGCCGTGGCGTTGTTCTTGTTGTTGTTGTCTTTGTCGTTGTTGTTCATTGACTTTTTGCATGTTTTGTTCTTGATACAATTTTTGTGACTTCTCGATCTTTTTCTTTAATGCTTCTTGACGCGCTGCAAAAAACAATTAGATATAGTTGATCGTTAGTAACTTAAATACAGTTAATCAGTATATTGCATTTTTGATCAAATTGAAAATGTTCGTGCATGTTCCACTTAATTGATAAGACAACGATGTGTAGGATCTCTTAAACCATTAGAGAAGATGATGTTACTACCAAACCTCCTAAGCACCATCTTTATATCCTACATTGTTACACACACAAAACACACGTGAAATTTACCTAAAACAATATAAATCAATATGCTAAATAAGTAAGACGATATGATGCTTACTTTACCACCATAATAAGTTGTAGCCCAATATGCACGCGGTGTGGAGGAAGTTGTGGTTTGTTGTGTGTGATTTTTGACACATTATATAGTTGTTAAAATATTTGTAACTCATAGATGGGAAGGTAAAAAGACTAACTAATATTAATTGAGACACTTGAGTTGCTTGAAATCAATTTACACATACTAACATTTAATCCAAGGACTCGATTTTGCTTGAGGCAATATCAAATTTGCTTAATCCAATTCTTGGGACATTTATTATGACCCCTTTACATTTATAAGGCTACTTAAGCTTTATATAATATATAAGATAAGATAAATATTGATTATTAATAAAGTTAAACCTACAAGTTTCTATCATTCAACATGATAGCAGAGCGGGTTTGATTCTCAGACCTTGTCGACCATTGTGTGTTGCCCTATCTATCCGTCCCTATCAAAACCTCTCTAAAATCTCTATATTTTCGCTCGTTTTTTTAGTTTGTGCCAAAACCCTAATCAACACCCTTTCTTTTCTTTTATACTCTGCAATTGTTAGATGCAAAAACATCGAAAAAATTAAATGTAGTGTATCTTTGGTTTCTATATTCTCTTCTTCTCCAAACCCACTTGCTGAATTTGTTTAGTTTGTTTTTTGTCTGCATTAGATCCTTTTCTTCTTGTGGTGGTTGTTCTTTCACGCCACACAACAAACATAAATAAATAAATAAATGATTGAGATCCTTTCAAATTCATAAAAACATGACCGGTAATGTTCACTCACAATACAATATAAAATCAGGTCTCTCAATAATCCCCAATGTTTTTTTTATGATACAACATTACTGGTAATGTTCATTTTAAAACTGAGAAAATTGGGAAGCTTAAAAAGCTACTTATTGATGGGAAAGCTACTCTTGTGGATGATGGTGGTCATCCTGTTCCGTCTACCTCCTCCACTAAGAGGGATAACCCATTTTTAAAGGTGGGTTATGTTGTGGTTTCTGATAGTGATGATGATGAGGTTCTTAACACGTTCGACGAATCAGCAAATCTTTTTGGTGGTGGTCATGAGCGTGAAGATGAGTTTGATGACTATGATGATTATTCGAAGCAAATTTATGACCTTCCTGAGAATTTGGATGCTCTTAATGCCATGTATGGCTTTAATCTCCAAGGTCGTAGAAATTAGTTTATATTTTGTCAGAGTTTTTATTATCATGTGGTTAGTGGGTTTGTTTTCTTGTTTAGAAAATAGGAAGTATCTTGTTATGTAAGCTTTTCGCCTATGTAACGGGCTGAGATATGAGATTCACCCATATCCGTTGTACTTAAATGTTTTTTGGAGTAATATATTTACCGGGTCGTTGACCTTTTACCCAAAAAATATTAAACTGGGAGGACCTCAATCTAAAAATAAAGAAAAACGCGTGTTTCTCATTTTCTTTTATGTAACGTGCATGATTAAAACAATAAAACAAATATTGCAGTCAACATCAAAACATTTTCTGAATGGTCTCTTGATTATATTTTCTTTCCTATATTCAATCAAAATCGTTTCTTTTATTCCCAGTTTCCGATTTATCTCTTATTCCTTCCACCTATCATTAAATAATAATAATAATAATAATAATAATAATAATAATAATAATAATAATAATAATAAAAACCAAAATTCTACGGCTACATTATCAAGACTTTTGAAGATTTTGAAGACATCTTCGCTTGCAATCGAATGCTTCATCAGCAATTGGTCTTTAAGCTTTATTTTCAGAGTTTTATCTTTTTTCCTTCAATGTTAAGCTTTAACGATTTTGCTACTCGGACTGCATGAGATTATTAGACTATAGCATCATCGGCCCAAGCACGATCTGTGCGATTAGGGTCCATTAGCGTGGGGATACAATGAGAAGCTTCTTAAAATAAAAAGGATGAAAAGGCACCTCAACCATTGGATCTAACTTGCAAGATGAAAAAAATGGAGTGGCATTTGTGTAAAAATGTAAACTTGAGGGGCAAAGCTATAGTATAAAAACTAAATAAACCCTGTGCTTTTTGTTCCTTTCTAACTGAAACAAAACCACTATCCCCGTAATTTCATACCATCTTTCCACATCTCTCTAAAAAAATTCACATACAAATCTCAACTGCATCATCTCATCATTCATCTAACTACATCAAATCATTAAAAGCTTTACACCTCCTCGTAAGTTAATTTACAAAACCAAAAATTGTTATTGCATCATTTGGTTAATTTTTTATTTTATTAAAATTGTGTTTTGTTTCTTCAGTGAAATTAAAAAAAAAAAAGTGTTAGAATTATTGTGGCAATATATTTTTGAATAATAATTTGTTACTGCATCG
The DNA here is from genome assembly GCA_014162995.1 of Artemisia annua. Taxonomy (NCBI): domain Eukaryota; kingdom Viridiplantae; phylum Streptophyta; class Magnoliopsida; order Asterales; family Asteraceae; genus Artemisia; species Artemisia annua. The sequence goes on along the minus strand of LBNU01024623.1, from coordinate 70,846 downwards.
ATTTTTGTGATTCTATTGATCTAAGTATGTTATATTCAGAGTTTGATTGAAACATACATCATGTTTTCTACGAGATCTGAAACAAAATGTAGAAAAAATAGATACAAAACGTGTTTAGGAAAGTTGCATACAAGGTATTTAATAAAACGTCTCAACTGGACTTTAGTTGATTGGTTGGCCTGAATATTGGTGTGCGATTTTAGCAGTTTGGTATCGGAAGTAGTGACCGCCTCTAGTTGGGGATCTTCTTGTGTGGGTTCTTCGAGTTGGGGTGGGTTGGGGTAAGGAGTGATTGGTGTAAGAACTTGAATGAACCTGGTGCAGTTGCAATTTCATTAATAGAAAATGAGTGCTCATTAGCACATGATTTAACATTATTCAACTTTTAGTGACGAAAGAATTCGTCGCTTAAAATTGGTCGTCTCCAATAGCGGTTATCCTTATAGTGAGTGTAACTTAAAATTAACATGACGCTGAGTCTAACATGGCGAAAATTAGCATTATTTGACCTAGCATAATAGCATTGATTTTCTTCTTCCACGACCATGGCCAAGGACCTTGTTCATCTATTAATTACAACTTTTATATAGCTTACGCTTCAGAAGAATTATGTCTCACAAAATTTTCTCTAAAGGTTCTCGAGCTAGATCAATTTAAGCCTAATCCTTATGAGTAAAGAAGAGAAAGCAATGAACAAAATACGGTAAAAAATAAAGCGTGCGCACACACAAGTAATTAGATGGTCAGATAACATAAGGCCTTCTTGCCTTCCGAGTGATATCGTTATGACCTTATACCAACAGTATCGATGTAAATGCTCAAATGAATCATGTCGACAAGTTGGTAAGAAAAAGAGAGACTAAAACCTTTCAACTATTTGACATCTAAACAGGTTACAAAGAACTATCCAAACATAGTACGTGTTCTATTTAATAAAAATAGTCAAACGTAAGTTCCACAGAGTATAGTTGTCAATCACAATACTATATCAAGCATAGACTACATACTTTCTATAAAACTGGATATATTAAAATTTTCTACTACAACAACCTGTATGTTATGCTTCTCGTCCTTCACCTCAAGTCATTTAAGAGAACTTTTTTTTTGTTTCTTTTCTTTTTTTTCTCAAATGAATGCAATTTGTTTAAGGTCATAAGGTGCCTTCTTTTTGAACGGCACCGTGCCTTCTTCAAAACTTACCCTCCTCTTGGTGGAATTTGGGATAAGCATTAAACGACGGCTTTCTCGATAATCTTTATTTATTCGACTATTGATATGTGTATTTCTATTTCTATATGTGTCTTGTCTGGAATATTTTGTTGTCCCTTTTTCTTTCTTATTTATGGTATTATTAACGTTTTTAACATTAAATATAGATAAAACAAAGTTTTTAATTAGTTAATTAATTTAAAAGTTCAGTAAATGATGGCGTTGAGTTGGAGCGGGGGTGTTGAGTTTAATAAAGAGTTCAGCTTTACTAACATATTAGGTAATAAACTAAAGAAGATCTAACTCTTGTATTTCTTTATAAATACTACGAGATTAAGTTTTTTCTATTTGTGATTTAGGGCCACAATGGGAAGTTTATAAAATAGTTCATAAAATTTGAAGATGTTTATATTATAAATTGAGATGTTGTAGTGAAATAGGGTTTATAATGTTTATAAATTGAGTCATTATAGTGAGATAAGGTTTGCTATGACATAGAATGAAATAAGTCAATGTTTATAGACCTTTTCATTGCAACTTATACATGTAACTCATTTATAGGTTTATAAAATAAAAAATTTAAAAGTTTTTGTGATATGACATGAAAATTATATAAACCTTTTCAAAAGATCTTAAAATCATCATTATAGTTTCCACAATTAAACTCATTGCAGTCTGCATGACTCAAAAGATAGTTTAATTTGGTAGAAAAAACTTACTACTTACCATATAACCTTTTCACACTACTATACTAGCCTTCTTGTGCTTGAAGAAGTAACTTTGAAAATAGTTTTCTTGTATTTCTGCTACATATTTGAGTTATTTGTGAGTGAAAAACATGACGCTGAGTCAAACATGGCAAAATTTAGCGTTCTTTGACCTAGCATTACAACATTGATTTTCTTCTTCCACGACCGATTGTACTAGGATTTGGCCTGGGACCTTGTTCATTTATAAATAACAACTTTTATATAACTTACGCTTCAGGAGAGTCATGTCTCACAAAGTTTTCTCAAAAAATTTTCGAGCCAGATCAATTTAAGCATAATCCTTATAAGTAAAGAAGAGAAAGAAACAAACAAAATACAGTAACAAATAAAAGCGCGCGCGCACACAAGTAATTAGATGGTTAGATACATAAGGCCTTCTTGCATCCCATTAATATACATTTCTATCTGCTGAAGTGAGATATCATGATCCATCTAATCTAAGGGTTCCATTTGTATATAAAATACTTCACCATATATGTTTGCACAAAACAGTCTGCGTTATTTTTCGAGTTATAAAACTAAATTGACTATTCAAGATCATTCCGCAATTTTCTTGTAAGAATTGCTTGCTTCTTAGAACGTTTTAGCATCAGATATGCATGACTCATTACTGTCTACAGTGCAGCTACATTGGTGCCTCGGTATTTTACTTCTCCATTATTGCACCCGATCAACTTTTCTATATTGCATCTTCATTGCTTGAGTTAGTCAACACACATACCCATTCATTCATTCAAGAGCGGATTTAAGCTTTGTGTGCGATATATGGATTGGCCTTGTAACGTATTTTCCAGCAACTCCAACAACCGCCCCATAAACTACGCTTCGCTTTGATTTGGTTAAAGCTTCTGCACGTTTGAACAAAAGGAAATTATTGTACTCAATTTCATTAAACCTAAAACACACATATAAAGTACATATATGCTAAGCAGCGATCATACTTGTTGATATCGGACTTTGGGCTTGTGTAGTGGCTTGAAGAAGGTGTTTTCCTTCTCAAGACATAAATGCATAAAGAAGAACGACTAAAAACAATGTCACATTGATTTTCATTGTTAGAAAAGTGTAATGCTGTTAATTAACGATGCCTCCGTTTATATAGAGGGTAGTGATGTTTTTTGTCTACCTAAAATGAACGATTTATTCTATTTGCTTGTGTCTGCATACATTTAAATGAACTTCGCCACAATTTAACCTAGTTTCATTCACGTCCAAATTCACCCTCACCTTTCAATGTTTTTCTCACACTATATGGTTGACTTTTTACCCTTTTTACCCTTTGTTAATTAAGCACTTTTAAGGTAATAGAATTGATTAGAATGTCGTGTTAGAGCAAATAGTATTTTGATAACTAAGATGGTGTGAGGAAAAAGGTTTCTAGAATTGTATATATCAGCATAAAATATGAATTATGTGGAAGTAATGAAGTATACAAACATATTACATACCTGCTCAAGAACGGATTTAAGCTTTGTGCGCCATATTGGTTGGCCTTGTGGTGTAGAAAAAATTATTATAAATGTCAATTTACGGAGTAATATATACGTACAGTATTGTTTTGTTGCTATATTTGTACTTTCTCATGGCCCAATAATAACGTATGCCCAGTTAACTTTGACCAAAAATAGTTTAGCCCATGTAGTTAAGCATTCACTAGCTTTATGTGATCATGTTTTAATGACGATTAAAATCATAAACATGTAAGACAATCTGTTACTTCTATATAGTTTATACAGTGTCATATCATTTTTATTAGCCAATACTTGGCGTAAAGTTTATTTTGTGTTACACATACACAGTTTGTTTTAATCCCCCGTTGTGACAATTTTATTTTATTTTTTTGAAACGACAATTTTTCACACCATATATCACTTATCTCACAAATGTCTTTATCGAAACTTAACCACAACCTCTAGGATGATAGGCAACTCAAAACTTTGGGGGGGGGTGGTTTGTTTGGCTAAGCTTATATGATGGGCTTGTGAGCTTGTTAGCGTATATGTGTTAAATAAACCTAAAGTAAGTGTTTGGCTATATGAGTGGGCTTATAAGCTTATATATATAACGGGGTGTGATAAGTCCATATTTTGTGACTTGTATGTGGATGGGTGGGCTTATATAACAATATTGTATAAAAAGGTTCTTATAACCTTATGTAATAACTACACCATTTAATGTTCATGAATTTTTTTGTTATTTTACCTTATTAATTATGATAAATTAAGCCAAACACTTAGCAAAGGCTTATTAGCTCATGATATATATATATAGTAAGCCGCTTATATAGCATAAGCATAAGTCCAATTCATAAGCTTAGCCAAACACCTCTTTAAACCACAGCATCTAAAATAGTGAGCAACCCACACACTACTAGACCAAAAGTCTTGGGTCTCCATTATAACCATTAAAAGACTACTTTTTTCATTCTTGCCAAACATAAGAAGTCCTTTTTGAAAAAATTTGCCCAGGATGAAGTTTCTCAAGGATAGAATTCAAAATCCAACCAAGCATAATAGTATTACATCTATCCCACTGTTAACCCAAAATCTTATCAGTATTAACCTTCTTCATGTACCATCTATTAAACCAATTTTATGTTTACCTTCTAAAGCAAGTAGCGTAGCACATGACGAAACACTGTAATATTCAGTTCCTTTCAATTTGTGTGACATGTTCATCGTCATAATCATTTTCATTCGTTCTCATAATGCTGAAAATCATCATCATAACCATAACCACCATATTGACAATAAAAACAACAAAAAGCAACAATAGATAAAAGAAGATAAAACCAATAATAAGAAGAATCAGCCAACAGATAATTGTCATGATTCCTTGCCACTAAAGTGGTATGTCAAAAGAAATTGACAAATACAAGAACAATTAATGATCAAATTGATCCCTCAATGTAACAAAGTTACAAATGTAGTTACATAGAACATGGTTGGATAAGAAGACTTGCAGAATTGAACTCAAACCCATAAACAACAGCTGCAACAAGAATCTTACAACCCTATAATCAAGATTATACCATATCTTCAAAACCCTAATCTCATAACATTAGGCGTTTTCAACCAAACTTCTAAAATTCAACCAACAATCTATCGACAAACACAAGTTAATCGACTAACAAACGCGTCTAAAATCAAAGCCCCAAATTAATTAAACCTTAGTTTTGGATACCTTAAAAAACACCAATTTTGCATAACCTTAACAAAAACACCTAGTTTGCGTAACCTTAATTTTTTTTCAAAAAACGATTCATAGCAAGATATTGTTAAATTTCTCAGATACCATGTAAAAAAGTAGAACCAAAATCACTTTAGAACATGTTAAATCTCGATTCAACAAACAAGCAACAAAAACTAATGAAATCAACCACACCGTTATTTTGATGTAAATCTATTATCTAAATGATAATACTTCTATTACAATAACATATCTTAATTTGTAAAAAATGAATGAATATTGAGAGAGATTGAAACTGTGTGTAAACACTTTGAGAGAGGTGTTTTCTGAGAGAAAAAAGGTTATGAAAAACCCTAGAGAATAAGAACCCTTTTAGAGGGCACCGTGCCTTCTTCTAAACTTATCCTCCTCTTGGTGGGATTTGGGATAAACAATTAACGACAGCGGTCGAAGGTTAGTGTGTTTGCTTGAGCTTCTCGGGTTTTTTGACCGAGAAATGTTAAGGAGTAGATGAAGTAGCGGTTGCTTGACATCGGTAAACAGGTTCGGTTGAAGTGGTGTCGAGTTGGAGCATTTAGGGGTGTTTGGGCAGGCTCAGGTGAGGAGTAAATGGTAGATGGCCGTGTTGTTGTTTGGTGAATGTTGATTGGTTGGGCTGAATAGTGGTTTGCGGTTTTTTCAATTTGGTATCCGAAGTAGTGACCGCCTCGAGTTAACCGCTTTTTTTTTGGTTCGTCGAGTAGGGGTGGGTTGGGGTGAGGAGTGATTTGTGTTCATGGACGGACCTGGTGCATTTGTGTTTCATTAACAGGAAAATGAGTGCTCATTAACACTTGATTTAATTATAAATTACGAGTTGTAGTAACACGCATTATTTATTTATATATCTACTTTTTTGCTATCCAAACTATGAACTATTGTATTACTTCGCTTTACTTTTCGATCAATGATACAAAATTTTCTAATCAATTTACAAGGAGCTACTGGCCTTGTAAGTAATGAGAACTCTTTTGTTTTCTTATTTTGTTTATTGTTAACTTGTACTCCCTCCGTCCCAAAATTATTGTCCACTTTGAATTTTCAAAGTCAAAGTGGTTTAACTTTGACCACAAATATATTTTTTTTATTATACAATACTTGATGAGAAATTATACCATTGAAAAGTAGATTTAAAACTCAATCCATTTATATATTTTGCATAAAATATTATATAACACCCAGAAAAATATATAAGGTCAAAGTTGAAGAAGAAAGACTAAAAAAATCAACACTGGACAATAAATTTGAGACGGAGGGAGTAGTTGATTAACCCTATCACTTGTGTACAACATAATTTTACGTATTCTCTCAGCAGCCTCGGGCCAAGATTGTTTGTATATGCTCCTTCTAAGAAATTGTATTTTAGGATTTTATTCCCTGGATCTTGAACCACGTAATATATTTCACATTTTTCTCTAGCAATTTTTATACGATGTTTTAAAATCTTTATAGTGGCAGCGTTTTAATTTGTTATTATTGAGTCATTTTGGTTGTGTTTGTTAAAAGTTGCAGTGAGCAGTAGCTGTGAGTAATGGTTATGAGCAGTAGCTGTGAGCAGTAGCCGTGAGTAGTAACTGTTTTTTCTAAATAAAAACATCTGATAACATATGTAACTTTAAATATAAATGAGTAAAATGACATAAAATGATATATACATATTTAAATAAAACATGGTTATATGTGTAAAATGGTCCGGTGTTATTTACGTACAAAGACATCAACAAGGTTATATTCAACCTTTATTTGTGGCCAAATAACAATGATATATAATCTACTGATGCATGCATAGTAAGATAACACAAGTATATTCAACCTTTATTCTTTATAGATACTTGTTGCCTAATTTGAGATATGATTATATTAGCCTTTAATAAGCAAGTATCATATAAGCCAAAATATGATTAAAATTGCAAGAATCAAATAATATATATATATCTTAAAGATTCTGGAGTATTTTATTCCTTTTTATCTTACAGGTTTTTACCTTAAAAATTTTCAAACCAAACAATGGGAGGATACGTGTGACATCAATGGATCCCCAAGCTTTCATCAATCAAGATCTCAATAGGTTCAGGTGGATTAAGATACCCCGATGGCCCGATAAACCCGAAATCCATACTTTTACATCTCCGTGCATATGTGAGATTCGTCTTCGTGGTTTTCGCATTAATACCACTTTTACCATCACCTGAAGCCGCACCATATTTTCACAATATTGCCTCAAGTTTTTACCTCGAAAAATCTGATTTAAAAGCATTACTTACACCAGAGTGTTTCTATACTCCCCAAGCATATTTAGAAATCGTTGTGTTTACTAGTCGTAAGGGGTCTCAGTGTGGTGTTGGGATTAAAAGGCAACAGGTTGGTACATTTAATTTGAATTTGGGTCCCGAATGGGGTGAAGGAAAACCGGTGATTCTTTTTAGTGGTTGGATTGGTATTGTTAAGATGAAACAAGAAGCTATGAATTTTAAGACGGAGCTTCTTTTGAGAGTTAAATTGGATCCTGGCCCACAGTACGTTTTTCAGTTTGAAGATGAGACAAAGTTAAGTCCTCAGGTGGTTGTGTGGTGGTAGTGGTCGTGTGGTGGTAGAGGGTGGTGTTGTAATTGGGAACTCAAATAGAATCACGAGTAAACTGCAAAAAATGTCCCTGTAGTAGGCGATGGTAAAATAGTCATTTCACACGCCTTGTACTTTGACTTACGGGGATTTTTAACGCTCGTTAGCCAAAAAGGACATTTTTCGCATTTAAGTTTTGTTCAAGGGCATTGTTCACAAAAAGTGCAAACGTTCGGTTCACAACTCGGACAATTTTTTTTCAAGGACACTTTTCGTAAAAATGACAAACGTTAGGGACATAATTTGAAGTTTACCATTTTTTTAAACTAAGGAAAACCTAACCCTTTTTATTTCTTTTTTAATACAGCGAGAGACGTTTTATTTGTGCTGTTTTTCCACAATTAAACTCATTTCAGTTTACGCATGACTCAAAAAATAGTTTGTTTCGGTAGAAAAACTTACGACTCACCATATTAACTTTTCACACTACTCTACTAGCCTTCTTGTGTTTGAAGAAGTAAAGTTGAATTTTGTTAAAATATGTGGGAGTTTCTATTCGATAAATCTAAAATTGTTGCTTTCCATTATTGTGTTTTTGTTTTCTTTTTCAAATTTTAAGTTCTAGACCATGCCTAGTATATTACCTAGGCATTAACATGACCTTAAGTCTAACATGGTCAAAATTAGCATTCTTTGACATAGCATAACAGCATCGATTTTCTTCTTCCATGACCCCGATTGTACTAGGATCTTACCAAGGACCTTGTTCTTCTATAAATAAACAACTTTTATAAAGTTTGCGCTTCAAAGGAGTCATGTCTCACAAAGTTTTCTCTAAAAGTTCTCAAGGTAGATCAATTTAAGCCTAATCCTTATGAGTAATGAAGAGAAAGAAACGAACATAATAAAACATTAAAAAAAAAAAAGAAAAAAAAAAAAAAAAAAGCAGCGCGCACACAAGTAATTAGATGGTCAGATACATAAGGCCTTCTTGCATCCCATTTATATACATTTCTATCTGCTGAAATGAGATATAATGATCCATCTAATCTAAAGGTTCCTATTGTACATAAAATATTTTAACCTATATGTTTGCAGAAAACAGTTTGCGTTATTTTTGGAGTTATAAAACTAAATTGACCATTCAAGATCGTTCCACAATTTTCTTCTAAGAATTGGGTGCTTCTTAGAACATTTTAGCATCAGATATGCATGACTCATTAATGTCTACAATGCCTCAGTATTTTATTTCACTATTGAACCCAATCAACTTTTCGATGGTACATCTTCATCGAGCTCAAGTAACTCGACAAAGCTCGACTTGTTCGCACCTCTAGTGAGCACTATCCATCTTTTACATCGTATACACACATACCCATTCAAGAGCGGTGTTATGAGACCGATTAGAGATGGTCAATCTCCCAAGAAGTAGATGCGAGACGAGATGGATAAGGCCCTTAGAGCGGGCAAGACTCCAAGAAAACAAGAGAGAAACTAGACTTTTATATTCTTCTTCATTAATTCCATTCCATAAACAAGTACATTTAAATAGGAAAAGATATAAACATGCTATCCTAAAATTAAGCAACAAAGTAATGTAAACATGGGAACATGTAGTCAGTTAACTAAACGTGTGCATGCATGGCAGTAGTACTAGTTGGTTATTTTTCAATGATGCACATCTTTAAATTAGGGTCAGCCCATGTTCGACTCTAGCATCTCGTATCAAGCGGATTTAAGCTTTGTGTTCCATGTATGGATGGGCCTTGTGATGTAGAAATTCTAATAAATGTCAATGAGTTTATATATTGTTTTGTGCTATATATGGATTTGCTCATCAGACTAACTGGAAAATTCGTCATGAAAACAAGTTATAACTTATAAGGCCCAATAATAACGCATGTCCACTTCACTTTGACGAAAATTTGTTTAGCCCAAGTAGTTAAGCATTTACTAGGTTTATGTGATCATGTTTTAATGACGTTTAAATTCACAAACATGAAGACGATCGAAGTAACTTTGTTAACTTCTATATAATTTACGTATAGTAGTATCATATTTTTTTTGTTAGCTAGTAGTTAAAGTTTATTTTATGCTACACATACATGAAATTTATGAATCCTCCATTGTAACCTTTAAAAGACTAATTTTCTTCAACGACAATGTCACATATTCTTCAAAAGGTTTAAATCGGCGAGGAAACACTGACTTCGTGCACCTCTTTTGGGTGATGACTGATCCTTCTTCAAAGATTTAGCATCACGCAATGAGCACGTGTTTCAGTTACCTTTTAGTCATGAGTTGGGATTGAACCCAAGACTTAGTTCTCCATAAGCATTCTTTGACCGGTCAACTGAACGTTTACGATAGAAATACCCACAGTACGTTTTTCAGTTTGAAGATGAGACAAAGTTAAGTCCTCAGGTGGTTGTGTGGTGGTAGTGGTCGTGTGGTGGTAGAGGGTGGTGTTGTAATTGGGAACTCAAATAGAATCACGAGCACTATCCATCTTTTACATCGTATACACACATACCCATTCAAGAGCGGATTTAAGCTTTGTGTTCCATGTATGGATGGGCCTTGTGATGTAGAAATTCTAATAAATGTCAATGAGTTTATATATTGTTTTGTGCTATATATGCACCAGATATAATGCCCGCGCACGCGCGGGGTTTTTTCTAATTTTTTAATAATTTATTATTTTTAATTTTGGGGTTTAATTATTTTTTTTTGTTGACGTTGTAAGCGGTTATATATTGGGTTTTATTTTCAATAAGTCTTTACACGAAACTTTATAAACCATGTTATGCGATTAAGATAGGTCGAGTATGTGTTGTTGGAATTCACGTAAGTTACGATGTTTTCTTTGATAAAATTTTAAAATTCTAGCTATGATGTGGTTTTTACTTTTAACTAAAAATAAATTCTTGAATAATGTAACTAAAATGTTTTATTATTATTATTATTATTATTATTTATTATTTTTTTTTTTGAATAAACTATTAGATGAATTAGTGATTAAAAGTTGTTGTGCTAATACCATTAAAATTACTAAAGCTTCCAAATTTTGTTGTTCTGAATTTGGGCAAAATGTGATGAATTAAGAAGTTTTAGAGTAGACATTGGTGGCCTTACCTCGAAGTTTATATTCTATGAAGTCACAATTTGCGAATTCCCAATCATTTAGCCATTCACTTTCGTCATACTATGGGGTCGCGGGTTTTTTCTAAACTTTTTAATTACGTATTATTATTAATTTATATATAAACTGATCGATCGTCCTATATGCCTTTGCTTGTTGGATTAAAAGTTTTTTATTTTATTTTTTTTTTATTTTTTTTTAAACAATGTTTTTATTTTTCTTACAAAAAAACACAATAAATACTTAACCAAAATTAGTTTATATATCACAATAAATTTTTTAATTACGTATTATTATTGATTTATTTATAAACAGATCGATACGTCCATCATGCCTCTGCTTGTTGGATTAAAAGTTATTTATTTATTGTTTGTACAGAATGTTTTTTTTCTAAAATAAATACTTAACCAAAGGTTTTGTGACTAATATTGTCTTTTGTATGATAGCAGGTTTTGAACATGATAGCAAGTTTCTTTAACCAAAATTAACGGTTATATATATATATCCAAATCTAATACTCTTCCATTCATTATTTCTATATATGTAGCTTTTCATTGTTGGGATACATCTTAAGGCAATCTCGAACCACATACTAAATAATATTTTCAAATTCTAAGCAAAAATGGTTACATTTCTTCTCCAAAAAGTTTTCTTCTCTAACCATATACTCCAAATTTTGTTTTAAACTTATGTACTATATTAAAATATTTTTAGCCAATCACTTAATAATGCATATATTATATATATGTTTGAAGAGTGAACAGTGATCCTTCATATATCCTCCAAATATGAAGATCTTGACAAATGTTCCAAATATTACTTCAAATATGAAGCATTGTTGGGGATGATTTTACGTCCCACATTCTTCAAATCTGACAAAAAATTTATACACTACATGGTTGGAGACGACCAACTAATAAAAACTTCGCACCACATAAAAACTTGGTAACTATGAGTTTGTGACCATCTGCTCATCTTTTAAAAACGGTAAAAATTAGTGTGAACTGTGTTCCTTGAACACAATATAGCAGTTGTACTACCAAGAAAGCTAAAACAATGTTCGCATGTCAAATATGTACAATGGAGAATCAACATTACCCAACCTAATGCATATAATACGATCCAACCACGTTAAATCTCAAAAACTGCGTTTATATCCCTAGTAATCCATCATTTCACATATAAGATGACCCCAACTGCTTTTCCTTCGTGATGCAATGTTTTAAAAATGCAACACTTCACTCTGTGGATTCACCCATCATGTATACAATTGGTGTGAAACGGAAAAGTCAAAAGTGTAATTACTAATTCTAAATTAATTATACTTTATACGTACTAAAGATAGTAAGATAATAAAAAGTTGATCCACACACTGATTGGGCGTTTGGGATTGCTTATAAAATAAGTAGTTACCTGCTCATTTTAAGCACTTCCTTACTAAAAAAGAAGAAGAGGACAATGTATCATTGAACACACAATACGCATATAAGAATTTAAATGCTAATCCCAATCACCCTCATGAAAATAGGTATTGCTACTTAAGTTTGTATAGCTAACTATCGCTAAAATCGTCATCAGGAGTCGGACCAAGGATAGGTTTGTATTGCAGACTACCCAATCAAACTCAGGTTACAGGCTTTGGAGTTCACCAACTTATTATCTCCAACAAAAAGACCTTCACCCGACAAAAGGACTAATGGTGGCCTTGTTTGGCCAATGGCTTGCACATCACCTACAACTAATGCTTAGAAACACTAATTTCCTTTATGTTTATTTACTTTATCAGGTGTGAATTATATTATGTAAAAATTTACAATAAAAAAATGAAAACATTAAACATGAGCATTAAACCCTTTTTTTTCACCTCATATATAACATACTGCCCAGATATGTCGGAAATTGAGACTCTTGAAGACGCTGTTGTTGTTCCCCTAGGACAGCCCAAACAACAACTGAAGTCAAAGATCAACTCTATATCAACTTTCATTTTAGTGTTGGTGATCAAAATAGGCCAAGTTAGAGATGACTAATGTTCCAAATTTCAATGTTATGCTCGGAGTTGCATTTCTTGAGCTTGAATCGATTAAATCCATCAACTGGTACAACGTTACCTAATATTTTTTGATGGTACAGCAAGATGTTAGTTGTGGGATCAATTCTACAGCACTACTGCATAAAAATTAAATTGTAGGTGCAAGTAGATGCGCTTTTCTTTTAATAAATTGAAGTGAGTGGAAATTATCTTAAATGAAAAGTAAGAGTGCTAGGTGTCCACCGAGTTATAGCCAGGTTATACACTCGTCACGTCAGCTTTTGCCTATAACTTATCGATAACGCATAAACTGAAGAATGCATATGTGTAGTTCTGTTATACTCAACCACAATTGATTGAGTAAACTCTTTAACTTCCCTGCTTACGAAAATTAATATAAATAAGAAACAAACCAAATAAAGATCTGAAAGTTACTTTATGATAAAGAATAGTCTTAAACTCTTTATCAGTTATCTTTGTTGTAGACTTGTAGGACAAATTGCCACCTTCAAAAGCCAGGTTATCCCAATATTCTCTATTGGCAAGTGCGGGATTTGAAGCTTCAATTTATTCTTCTTTGTACCCCTGGGGAGACCATAGGGAGAAATATAAGATGGAGCAAGTAAAAGAGATATCTGCAATCAAGATATAATGAACTTCACCTAACAAAGTCAAGGTGCCACCCATCATAACCAATATACTATTAACTATAATGTTAATCAGTTTATCACTTAACCAACATTTCATGGATCATGTTATCATAACAGTCTATCTTAGAATTGAAATTCTTGAAGTGTGAAATTAATCGTACATTTAATTATAATAACATTTATGTAGGTCATACCTCTATAATTGTCTCTATATTCATTGGCTAGATGCATTTGCTAAATGCTATGTGTAACCTAATAAAGCCACCTAACTTCCATTTTCAAATTATATATAAAACATTAAGGGTGTTGCAGGCAGCAGTGATTCAAAAGATGTGTTCTTATGGCTTTCAAATTAAGTTCAATTAGTGGATGCTGCCAAAGGGAGTGGCGATGGCATACGCAAAAGGGAAGAGACTCATAGAATGGCAGAGGTAAATAGAGCTTTTGCACTTTTTCGTTAATGTTTCTAACCTGATTCGTACCTGTACTACATCAGGCTGTCAACATAACTAAAAAATATGATTATATTGAACATAAAGAGAAACATTGGATGGTAATAGATATTTTGGTTAAGAATCAAGGGCACTAACAGTTTAGGTGAGTTTCCTTTTTGTATCACGACTCGTACCACACTTTCTCGTTGATGAAGGTCACAAAACTATCTATATCATGCCCACCTTCAGAGTCTTCCACATCTTTGGGAAGAATTTGATTCTTGGATACCCACTCACACAATACCTACATAAGCCAAATTCCTTGATAAGTGACAAAAACGCATAAAAAAAAACCCAAACCACCATGAAGCATCGTCTTGATAAGGAATTTTTTTTATTGCTTATAAAACATGAGATTTATGTCTACAGAGAGCCATAACCATCTTTGTTAATATTACTAAGCTCCAAATTCAGACAAAAACACTAAAAGAAATTGAAAATTTTTAATAACCTAACACTGAATTCACAATCTAATGGTTCAAAACACATCAAAATCAAAACGTTCTTACAAACCAAACATATTCGATCAATAAAAAGAACCTGAGACCTGATTTGTGAATATAACGTTAGGCTTTTCATTCGAAATTCTTGAACGACATTGAACATCTTCCGATTGTATTGGTGTTTTAAATGGTAGTGTTTTTCATGGTTGGAAGGGATTTGGTGGTGTCGATGATATCTTGAGGTTTATGAGAATGAAAGTTTTTTGTTTATGGAGCGTGATTTTCATTTAAATTTTACAATTTGACCCAAAAGTCTCAAAAAATAGCGCTTTTGACCCATGTGTATTTTTCAGTTTTTTGTATATGTGAGCATAAAAACGTTTTTCTATGATTTGTGAAGCAAATTTGGAAATAATTAGATCTAATTATTTTTTAAAATCCAAAAAGAAAAATCAATTTAAAAAATTATTACTTAATAAGGGAAGATTGAGTTTTTCGAAATGAAAAAGTCCCCACTTGAGGTTTTGTTTTATTATATAAAAGATTTGCTCATCAGACTAACTGGAAAATTCGTCATGAAAACAAGTTATAACTTATAAGGCCCAATAATAACGCATGTCCACTTCACTTTGACGAAAATTTGTTTAGCCCAAGTAGTTAAGCATTTACTAGGTTTATGTGATCATGTTTTAATGACGTTTAAATTCACAAACATGAAGACGATCGAAGTAACTTTGTTAACTTCTATATAATTTACGTATAGTAGTATCATATTTTTTTTGTTAGCTAGTAGTTAAAGTTTATTTTATGCTACACATACATGAAATTTATGAATCCTCCATTGTAACCTTTAAAAGACTAATTTTCTTCAACGACAATGTCACATATTCTTCAAAAGGTTTAAATCGGCGAGGAAACACTGACTTCGTGCACCTCTTTTGGGTGATGACTGATCCTTCTTCAAAGATTTAGCATCACGCAATGAGCACGTGTTTCAGTTACCTTTTAGTCATGAGTTGGGATTGAACCCAAGACTTAGTTCTCCATAAGCATTCTTTGACCGGTCAACTGAACGTTTACGATAGAAAAAAAAAATAAGGCTGGAAATAAGATTATTTCATTATACAAATCAGAAACGTTTGGTATGTGAATTTAACCGCGAGTTAATTCAAAGAAATTGGCGGGACATTGACTATGTTTGGCGACAGGTAGCAGTAAGCAGTAGCAATAAGCAGTAAGCTGTAGCAGTAAGCATTAGTTGCTTGTTTAAAAAACGTGTTTGGTAACGTAGCTGTAGTTGTAATTATAAAATGTAAAATTACGTAAAAGGGCATATACTTATGAATGAATGTTATTTTTTAAGGGTAAATTGGTAATATTAAAAGTAAACGCTAGCGGTATATTGGAAAGCTTCTTTAAGAAGCATTAAGATTGCAAGCTTTTGAGGTGTTGTTAAACGCTAGCAGCAGTGTTGCCAAACAAGCGTTAAGACTGGAACGCTTGTCGCTTGTCGTTTACCGCTCTTAAACGCTTCCAAAAAGGTGTTGCCAAACATGACCATTATATAATTGGTTGGACAGCGAACACTTAAGCAGTTCGATTATTGATCTTATAAATTAGTTACGCAATTTAAAAAGTTAAAACATGACAATTATTTTGTAAAAGATGGAGTATATGATTCTGATTGTTTAAAAATTCCAACATAAATTAATTATAAACAAGTTGATTTCCTAACGTGCATTATTTTTTAACGAGTGCAAATTAATACTACGTATACAGCTTTTATATGGGTGAGAAATGAATCATGTGACTTTTAGCTCCATAGTATGACGTGTTAATCACCTTATCCAAAACCATAATATCTTTTGGGACACGTGTCGCTGAATTTGAAAGCCACGTCATACTACAACCGCGTTGACGGCACTTGCTTTGAGACCTATGGATTTTAAATTTTTAACCTATCATTTATTTGGTCAACAAGTAACAACCATACATGAGTTTGGATAAAACTTTTCTAACTTTTCATTTTGGTCGGTTTGAGCTTTTGAGGCGTAAAAAGTAAAATCATTTGTTATATTCTCAAAGTGTTAAAAGTTTTTCTTATTGACAAATTTATTTTACACCTAATATTATTTACCATGTAGGACAAAACTAGAGTGGAAATTGAAAATTTAAGAGCACTCATGAATTTTCACGTTAAAAGACTGATTCTTGTAAAAAAAAATGATTTTTCTAAATAGATTTGATTTTAATTATGTTTTATCTCTTCTCTAGTTTTCTTTAATGCACTTGCAAAAATGTATAATCTCGTCAAGTCTCGTGGCTAAGGAAGTCTCATTTTTTGGTTTTTCAAGCTATGTATATTATGAGATGAAAGCTCAATATTTATTTATTATTATTATTATTATTATTTTTTATAAAAAAGAAAAATTTAACTTATTGAGTTGTCCATAACTCATAACCAGTTAAATACGTGTGAAAATATCTTAAGTTTTCTATTTAACATTAAAAAGTTACAATCGTTTGGCAGAAAATTCAAAAGTTGTTTTCACTTTAAAATACATAGTTTCTCTAAAACTATTCAAAATATTGAACATGTAAATATGTAATCTCTTTGTGAATAAGACAGTCACATAATGTTATGTCAAAAACCCTTTATAAGTCTTTATGAATAAAAGTTCTTTTTGTTTTTGTCATATAAAAGCTATTTAATCCTTAGTTAAAATAAAGAAATACTAACAACTATCTTAAAATATATTAAAAAGGTTTGGCAGATCTTTTGGGTGTGGCAAATCTCAAAGGTTTAACATAATTTGACGAGAGAGACATAAAAGGATAGATATTTTTTCTTAAAAAATAATCGGGGGAGATTATACAAATAAGTGTGTTTGTCTAGCAATAGCAGTGATCAGTATTGGTAAGAAGTAGCAGTGACTAAGGGTGGATTGTGTGAGAGGTGAGCTCTCACCTTTCGTCCCTTCCTCACGCACCACCTCCTACACAATCACCCCACTCACACGCGACACAACCAAAAACCACAAAGTGAAAGATGACCCGGTCCTCTATTTGACCGGTGTGTAGAAAGAATAAATAAAATAAAAAAATAAATCCCACTGCCATACTTTTCCTTATAAATAAGTAAATAACAAATTACTTCAGCATTTTTAAACACAATTTCATCATTTAATACTCTCATACTCTCAACACGTTTACTTCTCATTTTAGTTACAAAAATGTCTCAACAAAACACTCCCTGAACCACCAAGTGTTAACAACAAAATACTACCTGAAGCACTCACCCGAAACCCGAAGGAACGTTTACTCTCGAAAATAGTCCACCATCAAACCAACAAATTAACTTACGACCACCATCATACTATCATAACCAACATACCGAATCACATACCCACAACAAAATGCTTTTAGCCTATACTCACAAACAAACGCGTTTGGCCAATTCTCCTCAGAACCAAACGCGTTCCCATTTAATAACACCGACTACGACTTACATACCCGTACGGGTGGTTCGTCATCACAACAAAATACGCAACAACCCATGTCACCCATTCCCCTGTTTTCATATGATGATATGTACGAACCTCAATTTTCACTCTTATCAAAACACCACTCGTGAGGACTCTCCCGTTGAAGTCACGGCCCCATCACCTGCACCAGCCACAACGAAGCCATCTAAAAGACGCCAAAAGAGGATGGTTGGAAGAGGACGCACCTCGGTGCCTTCCATGGACCACTGAGGAAGAAATTGCTTTGTGCAAAGGTTGGGTTCATGTATACGTAAATAGTATCCTTGGAAACACGAAGAGGGAGGGTGTAGGGTACGTGGAGAGCAAATCAAAGGCAACCGGTAGTCGAATGTATGATATTGTGAACGAGAAATAGGAGACAGAACACTCGAATGTGACTCAGTTTTGTAGAGTGTACGATAACGTCATGCGTAGGGCGCTGATGAGTAAAGCCAGATACGAAGATTACATCGCAAAAGTACTTCTTGAATATGAAGGTGAATACGGACTGTTTACACTTCGTCATTGTTGGGAGGTTTTAAGAAAATATCATAAATGGATAGATATTAAAGTTTCAAACTTTAAAGCAAAGCAAAGAGAAAATACCAAGAGATACAAGTCATCTGGGGGTGGTTCTTTTAACTCGAGTGTCTGGGAATGCCAGTATTTATCTGAATGTGGATGTTGGAGATGCCGAGGAAGATGAGGTACGGGAAGTTATACGACTAATAGGCAGGGACAAAGCGAAAGCAACAAAGAAGAAAAGGGCGGGATCAACTATGATTGAGGAAGCATTGGCTAGGTTGTTGGTCTCCGAGTATGCATGTTACAACGAATGTGCTATGGCAATAAAGAAAGAAGAACACACTGCTTTTTTGGAGATCGAAAATAGGGAGTTGAAAGTTCGTGAACAAGAGTTGGTGATGCAACAGTATAAACAACGTCAAAAAGACATAATGTTCTATATACAACCACATCATCACTTGACTGAAGTAGCACTCGAGCAGATGGAATAGCTAAGGGCGGGAAGCAAGGCGAAGTGGGATTTGCCATTTTACTTTACATTTTTATTTATCTATGTATTGCTTTAAATCCCTACGTTTACGTTTTTAATAATCTATGTAATATTTTTAATATTCGAAGTCTATGTAATTTTTTTAATTTATGAATACAAGTTTTTAATTTCGTATGTTTACATTTTTAAAATTTTGTACGTTTACATTCACATTTATGTTCTTAATTTGTGAATAAAAGTATATAAATAAAAAAATGGGTATAAAGGGAAGGAGAAGATGACCACTACAGGTGAAATGTGAGAGACTAAGAGTGAGTAGGGGAAGTAAGATGAGGCAAACCTGAAGTTGCACTGATGTTGAAGATAACCACTACCTTTAAAAAAAAAAAAAAAAAAAAATATATATATATATATATATATATATATATATATATATATATATATATATATATATATATATATATATATATATATATATATATAGCTGTAAGAAGTAGCTGTTTTTCCCTTTCTATAAAACATTTGATAAAATAGTTGTTGGTCCGATCATAACGTAAAACAACTCATAAATGCTCAACGTTCCTAAATGTTACTACATGAAGTATTGATGCTTCTCAAATAAAGTCAATTGATGCTTCTCAAATAAAAATTAAAAATCACAACACTTTTAAATGCTCCAAAGTACTTTAAACGATTTGCGCTAGACATACCCCATGTCTAACAAAATTAACATAAACCCGCAGCTGAACAGTAAACGAAATTGAAAATAAATTTAAGTTGAAGTATATGATATTTGAAGTTATGAGAGATAATATTTTCTGAAAGTCTCTCATAGTATTTGTCGGTCAAAACAAATCCACTTTTAAAGTTGCTTAGCTTATTTCTTAAAAAATAAGTTAAGTTACTCATAAGATCGCGTGTCATACATGCCTTATATCGTAAACTATACCCCATTTAGAATACCTTGAACTAATTTGTGCCCACGTACAAACTTTAACATAGAGGTTCTTCCTAAAACCATTTTTGTAGTTTTAATGACGTTTTATTCTCCATGTTGATTTGCCATACATGTATATAAAAACAAGTCACAGTTTTGTAAAGTATAAGTTACTTTAATTAATATGTAGCTGAAAACAATACTTTAAGCTTACGGTCACGTAACATAAATTAGATCGTAGATTCTTTGATTAGCATTCAATTATGTGGATAGGGAATAACGTTATGAGAATTTCATGCAAGTAATTATTGGATGTGATGAGTTGTTCCGCGCAGCAATTATAATTTGGATTATTCGTAAGTGTAAAGCTATTATTTGTAGACTTTATGCTTATTGGTTGTGAAGAGTTATTGGGACAAATATTATTCTGTAGCACACACCAAAGGTGTCGTAATTCAGATTGGTGCTCATGTGGTTCGGATAAGCAGTGTTGTGGTTCGGATCGGGGATAGTTGGAAGGCCGTTTTTGCAAGAATTTTGAATCGATAAAGGTCAAGGTTGTTTCAACATGTGGTGGTTTCGTATGTTCATTAGACAACGTAGCCCCAATATACCCTCATGTCACCACTCGTTATGATTGTGTAACCGGAAGTGTTTGGTTAAAGATCTGACGAGGTTTATCCAATTGTCAATGTTTTACTCGTTTTCATATTTTCTACAGGGTAATCGGCATTAGGTGGTTGTAAGTACGTAGTTGAGTTCGGATGATAGATTTATTCATTCGGTTGTTGAATTAGCACCCTAAAATTGTTACAGTTTTAAGGTCGGATAGATAGAACTATTGTTTATTAAAAAAAATGTTATATGCCTACCCACTGTAACATCTAAAGTTATGATAGTTTTAAACTTTTAATGTCTTTATTTTTGTAAATAATTGTTTTAAAATTCTTATTTGAATATTTGATTTAGTATAAACAGGTAAATAAATGAGGTACTCTCTATTTATGTTATTAAAGAGAAGACGAGCTCAGATATACGCAATTTCATCGTGTTAAATCAGACCGTTTTTAACCTTTCTCTAGCCATCTTTACATGTAAATATTTAGTGAGATTCGCACCTTTAACGTTTTATAGAAAACCTAATAGCTTTACCAGTGAGCCATTTACACGTGGTTATCATAATTACTACTACTAATTAATGTCCTTAACACCACCCCCACCCTACCTCTCTCTAAAAAAAAAACCTCCTACCTCTCTCTAAAAAAAAAATCTTCCATCTTATCTCCACCTTATCTTTAAATATAACCGGCGGTCGGTTTCGGCCGGCTGTCCGGACCTCTTTTTTACTTTCCTTTTTCTTAAATAAAAATCTTTACCCACAGATCTGTCATCTCCCAACTGTCGACGTTCGCTGTCGTCGCTCGCTGCCGCCACCGCTGTTCTGCTCAGATCAGTTGCCTTCCTGTCTCCTCTGCTCAGATCTGTTGTGGTCCGTCATCGATGGCTTGATGCTGCTTTGGGTTTCGACTTTAGATCTGTTAGGTTTAGGTCTGGCTCCTTTAAGGATGTCCAGTTTTATCTTCTTTGTATGTTTTGTATACTTTATGTACTTTTGTCAAGCTACACCTTAATATGGTTGTGTCTACGAAAAGCTCACTCTGGTGATTCCCCCACCCTCGTATGGTGTTGCTGTAGGCTGTCACAACTATTATGGTGTATGTCTTGTTTTGACTTAACTTGTTATGTTTAATGTAACTTGTTGTGTTCAATGTTCTTCCATTTGTGAGGTGTGAAATGAAATATCTGTTAAAAAAAATTAATGTCCTTAACAAAATAAAGCTAAAAACATAGACCATATAGCTTGTAAAGACAAACGTCAACCATTGTATAGAGTTATGTTCAAAAAAAAACCATTGTATAGAGTTAACATCGAACAAATGAACAAAAAGCAAAAAGAAAGCACTAGAATAAATAAGTAGGATTGGGCTAGACGGGTGTGTGGTTAGAGTGACAGCTAGGTTAGTGTTGTAAGTGACAAGGCATCACAAAAAGATACTCCAAAAGATGAGCTGTCGTGTCAAGAAAGGCGGTTGCCGACGTATCAGCTGTCACTTTAATTTTTTCTCATACAGTCGCCAGCCATTAACTCAACAGCAACCGCTTGTTGTATTTTCCAACTCGGATGGATTCCTCCCAACTGTCTGCTGCCCATATTTTGTTGTAATGGATAATGTTAGTTATTTTATAAATTTTAATATTACCGTAATGTAGAAAGGAAAATGGAGAAAGTTTTCTTGCTATAAACTTAACTTTGCGAAATAAGTTAGAGCTAAAGCTGAAGTTAAAGCTAAAGTTGGAGTTGGAGCTGTTGCTGAAATTATGACTATGGTTGAAGCTTATATTATAAAATATAAACAAAAAACCGAAGCTTATATTTTGTAAAGCAGTTTGACGAATTAGTTAGTGTTAAAGCTTATTAATGTACGTTTTGCTTTTTTATCGAAAGCTTGACCGACGAGAAAAAGTTATGAAAATACATCAAATTAGATTCATATATAATTTTATCTTTTGCGTGATAATTCATTATATATTTTGAAGAATATTTGGGATAGTCTAAATACACCAATATCATTATCTAATCATTGACTTGAAAAATATAAAATAATAAAGTATATGTAAGAATAAAGTAGTTTTACTTATTTTAATGTATTTACCATTCTTAATTAATGAGCATGAGAGAGAAAATATAACTAGTTGACCATTTATAATTTTTTTTTTCTTATTTATTTTTATAGTTATTTTACTTTTGTCATGTACTTTGTAGTTATTTTTTATTTTTGTCATATACATATATAAGTGAATAAATAATACAAAATTTATTGAAAATGAATAGTTATAAATACAATGTAAAGAATGTTACATAATTACTTTGTTAGGTCAATATTTTTCGAAATACGATAATAATATTCGCGAAACTCATTTTGACGACTAACAAATGTGAAATACAGAAAAAGGTACGTGGATATTTTTTGAGTACTGATTGAAGATGCTTGTAGTTCTCCAAGTACGACATACCCGTTGGAGAATCTTTTAGCGAATTCCATGCCGAAATAAATAAGTCCCAAGCTCGTTTCTTCCTGATCGATGGCCACAATTCTTCAAAATATTTTGGCTGATGTGCCATCTACGAAGTAACTGTGTAGCATTCGGAAAAACTTTTTCGCATGCGTTTAACAGAGCCACTTCTATGTCCGTGATTATAACACGTGGATGCATGCGTTCGTTAAGTGTCAACTTTAAACACTCTAACACCTACCTATAGTTTTTCGTCTTTTCTTCACTTATAAAGGCAAAGACTATGCAAAATGTCTTATGTGTTGAAGTTACTCAAACTATCTCCACAAAAGGCATATTATATTTTTTTGTCTNAGTCCCAAGCTCGTTTCTTCCTGATCGATGGCCACAATTCTTCAAAATATTTTGGCTGATGTGCCATCTACGAAGTAACTGTGTAGCATTCGGAAAAACTTTTTCGCATGCGTTTAACAGAGCCACTTCTATGTCCGTGATTATAACACGTGGATGCATGCGTTCGTTAAGTGTCAACTTTAAACACTCTAACACCTACCTATAGTTTTTCGTCTTTTCTTCACTTATAAAGGCAAAGACTATGCAAAATGTCTTATGTGTTGAAGTTACTCAAACTATCTCCACAAAAGGCATATTATATTTTTTTGTCTTATACGTAGCAACTATCATTACGTGTGAGAATGTACGCCATATATTAAAGGATGTCGGATAAATAAAAAACAGAGCTTGATGAAAAAGCATTCTTAATTGTATCTCGATGAAAAAGCATTGTAGAAACGAAACAGTGGATTAAGGAAAATAATTAAATAAAACGTCAAATCAGTGGATAAAGAAAAGCAATCATAAAGTTCGTAAAAATTCAGTTTTGTAAAACCCAGTTCGTAATAATTTAGTTTTGTAAAATCGAGCTATTTTATATAGTTTGTAAAATCCAGTTATTATTATTATTATTATTATTATTATTATTATTATTATTATTATTATTATTATTATTTTATTTTATTTTATTAATCTCGATTACTAAAATCGTTTTTCTAATAAATTTATATTAATCCAATTTTTTTTTTAAGTTTATAAAAACTCATAATTTTTTAATAAGTTTATAAAAAGAGTATAAGGGAAATAAAAAAAGATATTTTTATAGGTATTATAAAGGTAATAAATGTGCTACTAGTATTAAATATGATACAAAAAAGTTAGAAGTAAAACAATTATTGCATTGGAAAATACAAAAGTCAAAGAGTTTTGGTGTGTTTAGTAGCACCCCATGTTTATAAATAGTGCTTATTTTAAAACCTTAAACCATATAAGCTCTTATAGATCTTGTGCTAAACACAACCCTATGCAGTAAATACTATTCAAGTACGGACTTTTAGTTGATGAGTCACTCATTTGCAAACTGCAAAACCAAGTTTAAATGTGACAAGATATGTTGAAACCTCTTCTCTTTTGGATCTTCTCAGCGTTTAAAGCTGGATAATAATTGATCAAATTAGGTTCAAAATTTGTTTTAAAATAAATTTCAGAATTTCGAGTCTTTGGCGATTGCGTCTTCGGTTTTTAGTGAGCTATGGTGTTTTGCACTATTGGTATAGTTACTAACTCGGAAGTTGTCTTCGGTTTTTAATGAACGATGAGTTTTTTGCACCGTTAGTTACAATTACTAACTTGTAAATATAACATGATTTGTTTTATTAAAATGTACGAGAATGGAAGGATGAACTCGATTCACTGTAGCTATTTTAGTGTTTGGTTAATATTTATAACTTTAGAAATGAGAGTAAGGGCATCCACTATAAGAGGTTTATAAAATGGTCTAAAAACTATGAAAAGGTTTATCTTTTGTTTCAACCATAGTGAGCTTGTGGTTTATATCTATGTGGCATGAAGAGGTCCAAGATCCTAGACCTTTTCATAATTTAATGCATATGTTATGGTTGAACATTTGATATAATTATAAAAGGTTTATACATAGTGGTAATAGGTTTATAGTTTATAAATTAATAATTTGACATGTCATAAACCTATTTAAAAGGTCCACCATTGTGGATGCTCTAATACTTGAACATTTAAACTTGTTTTAAACTCATTAAATGCGTCGGGTACGAAAAGCCTATTACCAAATTCATGTTTGTATCGTTGGCTGTTAAACGCTGTTGGTTGTAAAAAAAACTACGAAATAGACGAGTTGGCGGGAAGTAGCAGCGTTTATATATATAAAGACCTAAAATATAAGCTTAATTTCATGTCTAACAATTTATCAGTTGACAAATCTCATATATATTTTTTCTCACTTCTAATATTCACTTTTGATTTTGACTCGCATGCATATTTTCTCACTTGTAATCTTTACTTTTATTTGGACACATGTTTTGATTTTGTTATTAAGTACGGAGTATATTTTAGACATAAAATTTAAGCATGGGTGTCATTTTCTTTAAATGAAACGAACCGTAAATTAGGACACCTAACGAGTTATATGACTTATATCATGTAACGTTGACGCGTTAAAGTTTTATGTCGATACACAAATATATTTTGACAAATAAAGAGATGTATCAACTGTTCTAAACTTCTAATAAAGTAATAAGCGCAATAATGAAAGAATGGATAAGCTAATTTTGACAAATTAATAGAGTGACCAAGTCAAAACTAATATAATCTCCATGAAGTCAATGTCATTAATAGAAGACATTTCTCTTTCTACTACGTGGGTTGTTCCAAATGGATTAACCAATTTAGTACTTTAATAATCAGATACTATGAACCGTTGATTAAATAATGATAATTGGTTTTACTTTAAGTTAAATATTTGGTCATTAGTAGTTAAGCATGTGCATTGGTGGCTTCGTCTTACCGACGTGAGTTTATCATGAAGTTGGTGAAATGTCAAAGATTGTTTGGCATGAGTAAATTCATTTTTTCATTTAGTCTTTCTTATAACTGTTAAGCGCTGTTTCAAAACTAGACTAGACCAGCTGATTTAAGCGATAATCGGTTTGGCTGTTTTGACTGATTGAATTGAAAAAATCTAAACAAGTTCAATCGAATAAATAAATAAATAAATAAATAAACCTGGAAAAAAACTAGTTCGACCCCTTTTTCAATTTTAAAAACCATAATATTAATAGCATAATTATAAGACGGGTCTTAAGTTGGTTTTCCTACACGCGCCTAAAATCTAACATCAATGACAAATCGACAATACTCAAATTCGCTAACCAAAGCATGACAAGTGTTAAGTGGGTAGTTAGATGTTTTTATTCGACTGAAATGACATTTTGTACGACCATAGTATTTTTTGTGCGACTATTTGTCTTGTCGACATGAGTTTATCATTTAGTTGGTGAAATGTCAAAGATGGTGTGGCATGAGTAAATTCATCTTGTCATTTAGTCTTTCTTAGAACTGTTAAGCGCTGTTTTGAAATCTAGACTAGACCGGCTGATTTAACCGAGAATCGGTTTGGCTATTTTGACCGATTGAATTGAAAATTTCCGAACAAGTTCAACCGGAAAAAAACAAAAAACTAGAGAAAATCTAGTTCGACCATTTTTTTCGATTTTAAAAACCATAATATTAATAGCACAATTTATAAGATGAGTCTTCAGTTGGTTTTCGTACAAGCCCACATCAATGACAAATCGACAATACTCAAATTCGCTAACCAAAGCATGACAAGTGTTAAGTGGGTAGTTAGATGTTTTTGTTCGACGGAAGTGGCATTTTGTACGACAATAGTGTTTTTAGTGCGACTATTTGTCTTGTCGACATGAGTTTATCATTTAGTTGGTAAAATGTCAAAAATGGTGTGGCATAAGTAGATTCATCTTGTCATTTAGTCTTTCTCAAAACTATTAATGCTAGTGTAATGGTGATTAAACATGATTGTGGTCAAATAGCACATGTACACACTAAACTTATTTTTTGATTTGTTAAATGCAAATATAATTTTGAGCCATCAAAAAATAAATATGCGAACATTTATTTTAAAACAGATAGACAATAGCGCGAAGTTGACCATTTGAACTTTGAAGTTGGATAATTGTGTTCCACCGAGGCACCGATCAATAAAAAATTACGAGAGCGTATAATGGTTTATCCACTTGTAATGGTTTATCCAAAAACTTTTTGGCACGTTTTAAATGAAGAAATACAATGTTGTGCCTCATTAACTTTGAAATCAAACATAACAAATGTTCTATCTACATACAAAATGAACTGTGTTTCCAAGTCTAAAGCCAATTGTTTGTCATTGATGACCAAAAAACCAAACATAACAATTTAATTCCTTTGATTTATATCACAAACATAAGATTTTATACATCTTTGTACAACTATAAGACTACGAGCTTTCTAGTGAACTTCAAAGTTATAGTTTAGTGATGAGTGTTTGAGATTTTTCAGCTGGTGCCTCAAGTTCAATTCTCATACTCCATCTGTCGTAAAAAGATTGTATACTTTCATATTGCACAAAGTTTTAAAAATTCTCACTAACCGCATTTTTCACCAATCAAATATCAACATACCTAAAAGAATCTTTTTTTATTGGGGATTTACAGCAAGGAGTTACCTGTTGTGCCCACACAAAAACCACTCCCTGATGTTACTAAATGGTCCTTGAATGTTCATTTTGCAGCAAAAATAGTCCTTGATGAAGCCTTTACAACAGCGAATCATCATTGCTGTTTACAACAATGATAATTTTCCCTTTTTTATTAGTTCAAACACAAATGGGACACTTAAGTTTGAACAACTCTAAACAGAATGGTGGACATTCAAATTAAGACGGAAAAAGTACGTAATATTGTAAATTAGTTCCCAGGCGCCGATTCCCCAAGCAAACGTTTTTATGGGAACGAGATAAATAACTAATTTTTCAAAAAAGTCGCATCAAAAAGTAGAATTTATATTAAAATTATCCTTCAAAACCAACTTTAAAAAATAAAAAAGTTTTTACTACTCTTAAATACCTATATAACATTTTCAAATATTAACTACTTTATATTACTTATAAAAATCCTAAACTACTTCCTATTTAGCTCATATTTCATTTTACTAATTCAGTTAGAAAAGTCTTGAATAATAGCTTTTAAACTACTTTTCAAATTTGGACTTAACTTTAAGTCATCCAAAAAGCAACCTTAACAACCTTTATTATTATTATTATTATTATTATTATTATTATTATTATTATTATTATTATTATTATTATATTATTATTATAAATATTTACTTTCATAATAAAAACTTTAGATATTTTACTAATTATATAATCCATCAATGAGATATAATCATTACTTATTAAAATCAGTTTTGATTGCTTGAAACAAGACATAAAAAATGAAAAAGTGAATACTCCATTCGTCTTAAAATTATAGTTTTTATTTTTATTTTGAGATGTCTCATAATAATAGCTATTTTTTTGTGTTCACCAATAAAAAAAGTTTAGTAGGTAAAAATGATATTTAATCAGTTGAAATGTGTATTCCGTATTTATTTAATTAACAAGAGAAAGAGTATTATATAAATATAAATATTTTAATTACCAAAAACAAAAAGTACAGAAATAAAATAACATTTACGGCTGCCAACACACATATAAATACGCGCACGGATTCACCAACCCAACAACGAATCCATCGATTCATAAATTCAAAGCATTTAAAAAATAATCATCTTCAAAAACCCTTAAATTCAACAATCCACAATCAAATTCATCAAAATCAAAAACCAACCCATTTCAATTCACCTCATCCCAATTCTAAAAACCCAAAAACCCCCAATTTTCATCACCAAATTCATCAGAAATCACCCCAAAACCCTAAATCCTTCACACCCAAAATTCACCCTCCACAATCAATAATTTCAAAATCTGAAAACGACCCATTTCAATTCACCCAATTCCAATCCTAAAAACCCAAAAAGCCCCAATTTTAACCCACTCAATGTATCAAAACGAGTCAACATGGTCAAGATACGAAGACAAGTTATTCGAAGACGCATTCGTTTTTGCAAGAATTTTGAATCGATAAAGGTCAAGGTTGTTTCAACGTGTGGTGGTTCCGTATGTTTATTAGACAACGTAGCCCCAATATACCCTCATGTCACCACTCGTTATGATTGTGTAAGCGGAAGTGTTTGGTTAAAAATCTGACGAGGTTTATCCAATTGTTAATGTTTTACTCGTTTTCATATTTTCTACAGGGTAATCGGCATTAGGTGGTTGTAAGTACGTAGTTGAGTTCGGATGACAGATTTATTCATTCGGTTGTTGAATTAGCACCCTAAAGTTGTTACAGTTTTAAGGTCGGGTAGATAGAACTATTGTTTATTAAAAAAATGTTACATGCCTACTCACTGTAACATTTAAAGTTACGATAGTTACTTTAATGTCTTTACTTTTGTAAATAATTGTTTTAAAATTCTTATTTGAATATTTGATTTAGTATAAACAGGTAAATAAACGAGGTTTTCTCCGTTTATGTTATTAAAGAGAAGACGAGCTCACATATATGAAGTTTCACCATGTTAAATCAGACCGTTTTTAACATTCTATAGCCATCTTTACATGTAAACGTTTTATAGAAAACCTAATAGCTTTACCAGTGAGCCATTTACACGTGGTTATCATATTCACTACTACTAATTAATGTCCTTAACAAAATAAAGCTAAAAACATAGACCATATAGCTTGCTTAAGAAAACACAAACGTCAACCAATGTATAGTTACATTGAATGCATTGAACAAAAAGCAAAAAGAAAGCACTAGAATAAATAAGTAGGATTGGGCTAGACGGGTGTGTGGTTAGAGTGACAGCTAGGTTAGTGTTGTAAGTGACAAGGCATCACAAAAAGATACTCCAAAAGATGAGCTGTCGTGTCAAGAAAGGCGGTTGCCGACGTATCAGCTGTCACTTTAATTTTTTCTCATACAGTCGCCAGCCATTAACTCAACAGCAACCGCTTGTTGTATTTTCCAACTCGGATGGATTCCTCCCAACTGTCTGCTGCCCATATTTTGTTGTAATGGATAATGTTAGTTATTTTATAAAAGAAAATGTTTGATGGACCTAATAAAGGGACCTAATTATGGACCTAATGCTTAAAATACTTGTACAGTTTCCTGCACTGTACAAGTATTTTAAGCATTAGGTCCATGATTAGGTCCATTTATTAGGTCCCTTTATCAATGCTCTTTTATAAATTTTAATATTACCGTAATGTAGAAAGGAAAAAGGTGAAAGTTTTCATTTGTTTATACTTTATACACTTGCTATAAACTTAACTTTTACCTGACTTATGTTTGGCGAAATAGGTTAGAGCTAAAGCTGAAGTTAAAGCTAAAGTTGGAGCTGGAGCTGTAACTAAAACTACGGCTATGATTGAAGCTTTTATTATAAAATATAAACCAAAAACCGAAGCTTATATTTTGTAAGGCAGTTTGACGAATTAGTTGGAGTTAAAGCTTATTAATGTACGTTTTGCTTTTTTATTGAAAGCTTGACCGACAGGAAAAAGTTATAAAAATATATCAAATTAGATTCATATATATTTTTATCTTTCGCGTGATAATCCATTATATATTTTAAAGAATATTTAAGTAACTTGACTAGCTATAAGCCATCATAAGCTTTTTTCAATGGGCTTGGGCTTATGGATTATAAAAAGCTTTTATAAACATGTATAACAAATAGAGCTTATTTTAAAAACTTAAATCTTATAAGCTCTTATAGATCTTGTGCTAAACACAACCCTATGCAGTAAATACTATTCAAGTACGGACTTTTAGTTGATGAGTCACTCATTTGCGAACTGTAAAACCAAGTTTAAATGTGACAAGATATGTTGAAACCTCTTTTCTTTTGGATCTTCTCAGTGTTTAAAGCTGGATAATAATTAATCAAATTAGGTTCAAAATTTGTTTTAAAATAAATTTCAGAATTTCGAGTCTTTGGCGATTGAGTCTTCGGTTTTTAATGAGCTATGATGTTTCGCACTATTGGTATAGTTACTAACTCGGAAATTGTCTTCAGTTTTTAATGAACAATGAGTTTTTTGCACCGTTGGTTACAGTTACTAACTTGTAAATATAACATGATTTGTTTTATTGAAATGTACAAGAATGGGAAGATGAACTCGATTCGCTGTAGCTATTTTAGTGTTTGGTTAATATTTATAACTTTAGAAATGAGAGTAATACTAGTACATTTAAACTTGTTTTAAACTCATTAAATGTGTCGGGTACGAAAAGCCTATTACCAAATTCATGTTTGTATCATTGGCTGTTAAACGCTGTTGGTTGTAAAAAACTACGAAATAGACGAGTTGGCGGGAAGTAGCAGCGTTTATATATATTACAATGCTTTTTTTGATTAGCATTCATAAGATTATCATTTACTAGCGTTTAAACAAATTCAAAATGCTATACGCTATATGCGTGAGCTTTATATTTACATGCTAAATACTAATCGCTAGTTTGCTCTAAAACTTTTATAAATGTTCTGTCTGGAGTATATTTTTAAAATACGACTTTAAGGAGTATTAAATAAGAGCTATGATATAGAGACCTAAATATAAGCTTAATTTCATGTCTAACAAATTATCAGTTGACACATCTTATACATATTTTCTCACTTTTAATATTCACTTTTGATTTTGACTTGCATGCATATTTTCTCACTTGTATAATCTTTACTTTTATTTTGACACATGTTTTGATTTTGTTATTAAGTACGGAGTATATCTTTAGACATTTTAAGCACGAGTGTAACGAAAAGAACCGTAAATTAGGACACCTAACGAGTTATATGACTTATATCATGTAACGTTGACGCGTTAAAGTTTTATGTCGATACACTAATATATTTTGACAAATAAAGAGATGTATCAAGTGTTCTAATAAAGTAATAAGCGCAATAATGAAAGAATGGATAAGTTAAATTTTGACAAATTAATAGAGTGACTAAGTCAAAACTAATATAATCTCCATCAAGTCAATGTCATTAATAGAAGACATTTCTCTTTCTACTACGTGGATTGTTCTAAATGGAATAACTACTGTAATTTAGTACGTTAATAATCACTATCAGATACTATGAACCGTTGATTAAATAATAGATAATTGGTTTTACTTTAAGTTAAATATTTGGTCATTAGTAGTTAAGCATGTGCATTGGTGGCTTCGTCTTACCGACGTGAGTTTATCATGAAGTTGGTGAAATGTCAAAGATTGTCTGGCATGAGTAAATTCATTTTGCATTTAGTCTTTCTTAGAACTGTTAAGCGCTGTTTCAAAACTAGACTAGACCAGCTGATTTAAGCGAGAATCGGTTTTGCTGTTTTGACCGATTGAATTGAAAAATCCGAACAAGTTCAACCGGAAAAAAAAAAATAAAATAAAATAAATCTGGAAAAAAACTAGTTCGACCCCTTTTTCAATTTTAAAAACCATAATATTAATAGCATAATTTATAAGACGGGGCTTAAGTTGGTTTTCCTACACGCGTCTAAAATGTAACATCAATAAAAATCGACAATACTCAAATTCGCTAACCAAAGCATGACAAGTGTTAAGTGGGTAGTTAGATGTTTTTGTTCGACTGAAGTGACATTTTGTACGACCATATATAGTGTTTTTTGTGCGACTATTTGTCTTGTCGACATGAGTTTATCATTTAGTTGGTGAAATGTCAAAGATGGTGTGGCATGAGTAAATTCATCTTGTCATTTAGTCTTTCTTAGAACTGTTAAGCGCTGTTTCGAAAACTATACTAGACCGGCTGATTTAACCTAGAATCGGTTTGGCTATTTTGACCGATTGAATTGTTCAACCGGAAAACTCGAGAAAATCTAGTTCGACCCCTTTTTCGATTTTAAAAACCATAATATTAATTGCACAATTTTTAAGACGGGTCTTAAGTTGGTTTTCCTACAAGTCCACATCAATGAGAAATCGACAATACTAAAATCCGCTAACCAAAGCACAAGTGTTAAGTGGGTAGTTAGATGTTTTTGTTCGACTGAAGTGACAATTTGTGCGACAATAGTGTTTTTAGTGCGACTATTTGTCTTGTCGACATGAGTTTATCATTTAGTTGGTAAAATGTCAAAAATGGTGTGGCATAAGTAGATTCATCTTGTCATTTAGGTGGTGTTTGTTTTTTAAGAGGCTCTGAATCTGAATCTGAACTGCACATCTGAATCTGAATCTGAGGAGTAAATGTCTGAATCTGAGGAGTAAATGTCTGAATCTGAGGAGTAAATGTCTGAATCTGACCGCATCTGAACGGGAAAAAAAAATTTCATGTTTGAACCGCACATTTGCTTGCTTGTACTAGTTTATTATTATTATTATTATTATTATTATTATTATTATTATTATTATTATTATTATTATTATTATTATTATTATTATTATTATTATTATTATTATTATTATTATTATTATTATTATTTTGTCAGCAAGAGGCAACAAGAGGCATTCAGACACCCCTCTCAAGTCTAGACCATTAAGATCTTACTGCCTTTGAACGCGTCTGAACGAGAAAAAAAAAAAAAAAACGGTCTGAACGACCAAAATGTCTGACCGCATTTGAACGGTTCAGATTAAGAGGCTGTTAAGAGCCTCTTAATGAAAAACAAACACCACCTTAGTCTTTCTCAAAACTATTAAGGCTAAATGTAATGGTGATTAAACATGATTGTGGTCATAATTGCCACATTAACGTCAACTCAACTTTTTTAGTGCAATAAGACGACCGGGTCACTAAAAAAACATATTCCAAACACAAATATATCCCACAAAAATCATTCAATAAAAACACCCACAAATACAACAACTAGGTAGAGTATACGACCGAGTCCTTGGTTGTTTGATCTATGACCACAACCATGACCGAGTCATGTAAAGGTGTTGGACGCGTCGTGTTTGATCCATGACTATGACTATGACCATGACCAAACCAATAACCATCCATTTGTGATCCATTACAAATGATCTAAGCATTGTTTCAAAACTAGACTAGGCTGCATGCTCTGAATGTGAATGAAAAAATACGAACAAGTTAAAAAAAAAACCAACGAATTGAAAAGAAAAACACTTCGAACTCAAATTCGGTTTTAAAAACCATAATATTAATAGCGCAATTTATAAGATGAATGTTAAGCTGGTTTTCCTACATGCACATAATATATAATATCGATCGGCATCGACAATGCTCAATTTTGCTAATCAAAGCATGAGAATGTGAAATATAAAAGGATTACTTAAAAAAAAAACATTTGTAAAATGAAGCTAAATGATATTTAATAGTTTTAAGTACCACAACCATAAATGATAACGTTTAAGTAAAATGAAGCTAAATATAACAAAACGATATACTTTATGCGTCTCAAATAAATATTTATTTTTTAAATGTCTAAAGTTTTAGAAATTTTCACTCCTTACTTTTCACGAATCAAATAGCATCTACACACTATTTTATTTTATTTTATTTTATTATTTTTTATTATTTTTTTTTTTTTTGTTAAATGCAGAGTAGACATATAATTTTGAGCCATCTCAAAATAGATATACGAACATTTTATTTTAAAACATATAGACAATAGCGCGAAGTTGACCATTTGAACTTTGTAGTTGGATAATTGTGTTCCACCGAGGCACCGATCAATAAAAAATTACGATAGCGTATAATGGTTTATCCACTTGTAATGGTTTATCCAAAAACTTTTTGGCACGTTTTAAATGAAGAAATACAACGTTGTGCCTCAGTAACTTTGAAATCAAACATAACAAATGTTCTATCTACATACAAAATGAACTGTGTTTCCAAGTCTAAAGCCAATTGTTTGTCATTGATGACCCAAAAACCAAACATAACAATTTAATTCCTTTGATTTATATCACAAACATAAGATTTTATACATCTTTGTACAACTATAAGACTACGAGCTTTCTAGTGAACTTCAAAGTTATAGTTTAGTGACGAGTGTTTGAGATTTTTCAGCTGGTGCCTCAAGTTCAATTCTCATACTCCATCTGTCGTAAAAGATTGTATACTTTCATATTGCACAAAGTTTTAAATCACTAACCGCACTTTTCACCAATCAAATATCAACATACCCAAAAGAACCTTTTTTTATTGGGGATTTACAGCAAGGAGTTACTTGTTGTGCCCACACAAAAACCACTCCCTGATGTTAATAAATGGTCCTTGAATGTTCATTTTGCAGCAAAAATAGTCCCTGATGAAGCCTTTACAACAGCGAATCATCATTGCTGTTTACATCAATGATAATTTTCCCTTTTTTATTAGTTCAAACACAAATGTGACACTTAAGTTTGAACAACTCTAAACAGAAAGGTGGACATTCAAATTAAGACGGAAAAAGTACGTAATATTGTAAATTAGTTCCCGGGCGCCGATTCCCTAACCAAACATTTTTATCGGAACGAGATAAATAACTAATTTTTTCAAAAAAGTCACATCAAAAAGTAGATTTTATATTAAAATTACCATTCAAAACCAACTTTAAGAAAGAAAAAAGCTTTTTACTACTCTTAAATACCTATATAACATTTTCAAATATTAACTACTTAATATTACTTATAAAAATCCTAAACTACTTCCTATTTAGCTCATATTTCATTTTACTAATTCAGTTAGAAAAGTCTTGAATAATAGCTTTTAAACTACTTTTCAAATTTAGACTTAACTTTAAGTCATCCAAAAAGCAACCTTAACAACCTTTATTTATTATTATTGTTATTATTATTATTATTATTATTATTATTATTTTAAATAAATGTTCACTTTCTTAATAAAAACTTTTAAGATATTTTACTAATTATATAATCCATCAATGAGATATAATCATCACTCATTAAAATCACTTTTGATTGCTTGAAGCACAAAATAAATATTCTTTCAAGACATCAAAAATCGAAAAGTGGATATTCCATCCATCTTAAAACTATAGTCATTATTTTTATTTTAGGATGTCTCATAATAACAGTTCTTTTCTTGCGTAAATCACTAAGAAAAAAGTTTAGCGTAAAGATGATATGTGATTAGTCGAAGAGTGTATAGTGATCTTAGCTTTTATAAACTATGTATTTTTTTGTTTGTCGACAATAATTTTACGATGAAAGAAGTATTTAATTAACGAGAGGGAGTATTATATAAATATAAATATTTTAATTAACAAAAACAAAAAGTACAGAAATAAAATAGTAACATTTACGGCTGCCAACACACATATAAATACGCGCACGGATTCACCAACCCAACAACGAATCCATCGATTCATAAATTCAAAGCATTTAAAAAATAATCATCTTCAAAAACCCTTAAATTCAACAATCCACAATCAAATTCATCAAAATCAAAAACCAACCCATTTCAATTCACCTCATCCCAATTCTAAAAACCCAAAAACCCCCAATTTTCATCACCAAAATCATCAGAAATCACCCCAAAACCCTAAATCCTTCACACCCAAAATTCACTCTCCACAATCAATAATTTCAAAATCTGAAAACGACCCATTTCAATTCACCCAATTCCAATCCTAAAAACCCAAAAAGCCCCAATTTTAACCCACTCAATGTATCAAAACGAGTCAACATGGTCAAGATACGAAGACAAGTTATTCGAAGACGCGTTAGTTATGTACCCAGAAGATGTAACTGGTCGTTGGCAGAAGATCGCGGCGTCAGTTCCTGGTAAAACAGCTGAAGAAGTGAGGAATCATTATGAGTTACTTGTTCATGATTTGGTTTTGATTGATTCGGGTCGGGTTGAGTTACCGAGTTATGCTGATGATGGTGTTGGTGAAAATGATGAGATGTATGTGAGCTGGGATAATGAGTTGAGAGCGAGTCAGATTTCGTTTGGTGGGGTCAAAAATAAGGAGGGGGAGAGGAAGAAAGGGACCCCGTGGACCGAGGAGGAACACAGGTATAAAATAGCAACGTACTTTTTCAAATGTCGTGTTATTGTCATAATAAGTGTTCACTTTCAAGTTTTAGTTGGTCAATAAGATTTTAAGGACTAAAATGACATAGGTTCAAAGTTTTATTTTTGTATTGATATACCGAGTTTTATAATAAGTGTCCACTTTGAAGTTTTAGCTGGTCAAAAAGTTTTTTAAAGACTAAAATGACATAGGTTTAGGGTTTATAATGACATTTTTTTTCAAAATGGACACTCATTTCGGGACGGAAGGTAATTCTGCGTAATTGATAGATTAAATGGTAGTTTTAACCGGTTGAACAAGTTTTTTAGATAGTGGTATCCAATATGTAGCATTTTCACTTATATATGGTTATATATTTGTAGTCAAAATTAGAGTACTAAATTAGATCATATACGTTGAATTGTGGTGAATAACTTGGTAATTACTTTTAATAGGTTATTTTTGATCGGATTGCAACGTTACGGTAAGGGAGATTGGAGGAGCATTTCACGAAACGTGGTGGTTTCAAGGACGCCTACGCAAGTTGCAAGTCATGCTCAAAAGTATTTTCTCCGGCAGAATTCAATGAAAAAAGAGAGGAAAAGGTCAAGCATCCATGACATCACTACCACAACCGACACAGTGGCGGTGCCGCCACCGCCACCTGCGAATTTCCAAGGAGGAGCAACACAAATGGGGTATGAACATCAACAAAGCTATGGTTACCCTATGTAGATGTACAAAATTAGCGCTTTGGTGTATATATTACTATATGCTTAGTTTAGATAAGATTAAGATAAATTTAGTAATATACCCTTCAAATTAACAACCAACTACCAAAATTTGTAAAGTTTTAGATTTCGAGACATGAGAGATTTAGATAGTGGTTAGTGTGTTTGGATATGTAATTTCAAAGTGATCGTTGATATTCTAAGGATTATAATTGAGATAGAGTACTTTGCTTATTGTTGTTATGTGTTTCGAGTTATTATCAAGTTTTGATGGAAATAATTGTGTTGGTGATGAAATACATGAACAATGCGTGTTGTGATGAGATATGGCGTGTAACTTGTTCACACGAATGAATTGTAGAGTTGTGATAGAGTTTAGCGATTAATTGTGGTGTTGAAAGTCTCCCATCTAGTAAACGCCGACCTAAAGATGTCGTTAGCATTAATGTGATTCGAGCTTAATAACTTCTAGACCAAGATTTCGAGTTGATTGGTTGTTGATTATTAATTAAGGTGTGAATAACAAGAGTATAAGACATTATGTTGATGTTCAATTGGACCATTTAGGATAAGTCCTTGACTTGTGAAAGTGAACCATGTTTGGCTCATTCTACCATTCACTATCAGACTTTCTTTTTCTTCCCTTACAAGTGCTTCAAGATTTGGTAGTTGTTCATTTTCTATGTTTTAGTTGTTGGATTAATTAAACTTCTCTAATTACTGTTAGATTTTTTCTTTAATGTCGTTTTCAATGTCCATGATTTCTACGTTTCTTTTGTTTTTATTACACAAGTCATTTCCACGCTCATTACCATCTTTTGTTATTATTACGCTACTCTTGCCAAAAACCCGACGTCTTGTCCTTAACACGTGTAATTTTTTTTGCTTCATAAAATTGACGCGTGCATACAGCTGCATACGTGACTGTTAATGACATTGGAGGGTGTCGAAGAATAGGCTCTTTAAAGAAGAGAGGATGAAATTATTTAAGCTCAACTCTTGTCGTGTACGTATTTGTAAATCTACGTAACAGAGTGTCTAAAAATAATATTTGAAGAGCCTATTCTTCGGCACCCTCCAATGTCATTAACGTAGTCACGTATGCAACTGTATGCACGCGGCAATTTTACGAAGCAAAAAAAATTACACGTGTTAAGTAGTATCACAAGACATAGGGTTTTTGGCAAGAGTAATGTAACAAAAACAAAAGATGGTATTGCGCGTGCAAATGACTTGTGTAATAAAAACAAAAGAAACGTTGAAACCCTAGACATTGAAAACGACATTAAACAAAATCTAACACTAATTATAGAAGTTTAATTAATCCAACAACTAGAACATAGATAAAGGACAACTACCAAATCTTGAAGCACTTGTAAGGGAAGAAAAAGGTCTGATGATGTTTGTGTGCACAACACATGATTGACTGCAAAGAACAAGTCGGATCTGAACATGATGACCGTGTATAGCCATTTTAAGTGATTACATTTTCTATTGCTTATTGAACATGTTACTTTGTCATATTTAAGAGTCACCCAACTATGCAGTGTGAAATAGTCAAAAGTTGTAATTTTATTAGTGCTTATACATCATTGTCAACTAATTAACTAAGGAAAGTTAGATCCCATCACGTAACGCCCTCTTATTAGTATACTATAATAAATACATATATGAACTCATTTCGACAATAAAAGAATAACTCCATATAGTATCTTTCTAATCCATATATATAAGTTATACACAAGGTAAATCATCAAGAAAATGGTTAGCACAAATACATGGATGGTGAATACAGAAAATTACATGCCCAAACCAAAGTCTTATTTTGCTGAAAACAACCCAAATAGATTAAATTGTAACATGTATGCCAGATTACGCCTTGAGGCCATCTTCGATCTTTCGGATAGTAGCCCTCTTAGCATGAAAGGATTCATCCAAAATGCCCTCAAAGATACTAGTGTTAAATACACTTGTAGGAATAGATTGAGTGCCAGCGTTTGCACTTCCAAAAGCGGAAATAGCCAACGCTGGTTCTTTAGTGCTATTATTACATTGAAAATGTACAAGTCCTTTAGGAAAGACAAAGATGTCACCCATTTTCAAGGTTTGATTGAAAAGCTTATTAGTAGTATCCACAAATCCTACTTCAAGACATCCCGAAACGAG
Organism: Artemisia annua; assembly: GCA_014162995.1. NCBI lineage: Eukaryota > Viridiplantae > Streptophyta > Magnoliopsida > Asterales > Asteraceae > Artemisia > Artemisia annua. Next base: position 30,893 of record LBNU01024623.1, on the reverse strand, counting down.
AAACATAAGTTCTGAAGCCCTAGGATGGATGTGGACCGGATTAACTGACCCAATAGGGAACTCAAGGACTGCATATGAAACACCTAGACCATTAAGTGCCGGAAACTCATTCATGCTCACTTTCAACGCCCTAAAAGCTGGTGGATACTCACCACCCACTAGTTGACGCATACCTGTGAAGGTGAAGTAGTTGACATCGATGGTATTGTTTGGGGCCACAAAATCAGTGAAGATATCAGGGTCTCCAGCATTTGCTATGCTAAGCATAGCAAACACAAAAACTAGACTACATGTTATTTCTAGCTTCGAAATCATCTTTAAATTCAATCGGTTATAGAATTTTCTTTAGCTCAAATTTATAGAAGTAGGGTTTTGATTTTTATAAGGTGTTGATGTATAGGAATATACAATGTTAGTCATCAAGGATTTTAGCTAGGTGTTCTCTAGGAATTTATGTTTATTTTCATTGTCTTTTACATAAATTTCCTAAGCGTTTTTAGTTAGTTTATTACTCCCACTTTTTAACCTTTTTGAACGTCTTCCCTTGTAATGATGTGTTAGTGAGTCATTTTTTAACCTTTCTCTGTGTTTTTATATGAGAAATTCAATTTGGAAGTTCTTAGAGTGGATTCTACTAAGAGGTGGCAATATGAACAAGTCAGCTTAGTTGTGAAAAGGGTCGAAACATGATGTCTTTTTTGGCACGAGGGAAACCCCACCCCAGACACCTTTGGTGTCATCTCAGACTCCATAGACCACCTGTGAAAACATAATGTCTTGAGGGTCCTAAAACATCTTTATGTACACGTAACGCATTCCACTGTAACTTAATCTTTGTGAGAATTGGTGTTCTAAACTCTGAACATGAATGTTTGGTCGAAACATCTGTTCTTGGTGTTAATAATTTAATTTGAACTGTACCTAGTATCATCAATAACAGCTCCTACTCGAGAGGGTGTGTGTGAGTTGGCCATGGCCTATGGCTCAAATCAATAACATATGTGCTAAATGCTATATGCTGTTTTGGGTTCAGCTTTAGTGTTTATATATAAGATCTGTGAACATGATAATTGTGTTGTAGCTGGCTAGCCGCTAGTATAACATAGAAAACAAAGAAAAAAACAGGCACAATTGCAACAAAAATATCAAAACAATAAGTTTCTAGGACTGGGAAGTAATGAAAATACAGATGACGATGAATTTCCAAGACATGGAGCAAAATGAGTCAGACCGGGTTGGCTTTTACCTAGTCATCCGGTTTTAAAAAATGACATCTTACGAGAGTTGTCTCATTCGTATGCAGAACGACAATGCTAATAGTTATAGGTTTCCTCGATCACTATTATTTGTAGCTTATACCTATCCAAAATACTAAAAACCAACCACTAACCTACATAACATCACGTTCCTCCAAATTCTTCAACAACTTGTTAATTATCACAGAAAGCTAGAGGTGGCAATTTGTGTCCAAAATCAAAAAAATGGGCTAAATGGACAAATTTTTAAGAGATTTGGGTACATTTGGACCCCCTCCTTTTTTTAAAATGGACATATATTACCCATTTAGAAGTTAAATGGGTATAATGGACACATGTTTTTCTCTCAATTGGAGAACATTAAATTGATATAGTATATTTTGTTACTTAAAAATAAATGAGGTGTTACGTTTCAATAATTTTTTTTTGGTTGTTTTAGGTTTTTTTTAAGCGATTCGTATAATATGTGTCCGTTTGGCCCGCGCCCGTTTAGCCCGCGCCCATTTAGCCCATAGCCCGTGCCCGCGCCGACCCGCCCGTTTTGCCACCTCTACAGAAAGCGCAGATGCACTCACTCCACAATCATCGCCCGTGAAACAAGATTTGCCTTCTTCAGCAGCTTTACATAACTTTGGATCTAATGGTACTTTTCCAAGAAACGGTATCCCCATTTCAGCACACATTCTAGCTGCACCTCCGCTGCTACTATCAAACACTTCACTAAACGCAAAATACTCCAACAATTCAGGAGCTTTTTCTTTCATAATTTCCAGTGTCCTCTTTGTAACATCCTTCCGGTTCTTCACCGTTCATGGATCGTTTCATGTACTTAATATCAGATAAGGGCTGAGATAGCCCGCTCATATTCTCAACGATACCCAGAACTTGAATCCCGACTTTCTTACAGAACTTGAGCATTTTTCTGTTATCGATCAAAGAAACTTGTTGCGGTGTAGATACAATAATCGCACCATCAATTCCCGTTTCTTTGAGACATTGCACAATCGAGATGTGCTCGTCTGATGTTCCTGGTGGAGCATCCACTATTAGGTAATCGAGCTCACCCCAATCGACGTTTTTGAGAAACTTTTTGATGAGGACAGTTTTTCGTGGGCCACGCAAGATGGCTGCATCATCTAGGTCATCGAGCCAAAACCCGATTGACATGACTCCAATAGAGTCAACATAAACAGGGGACCAGCCTAGGTTGCTTTCGTGAACTCCTTGGCCTTCTAAACCGAGCATTTTGGGAATGCTGGGACCACAAATGTCGATGTCCAGTAGACCGACTTGATGATCCATTGCAGCTAGGGCAAATGAGAGTTGGGCTGAGAATGTGCTCTTGCCGACACCACCTTTACCAGAGAGAATCAGTATCTTGTGCTTCACTGTGGCCATTCTTTCCGCAATTTCAACCAAATCTGTTAAAAACAAAAAACGTGTCTAAGAAAAGACTATCGAGTAATGGCGTATGATATTTTTACGTTTAGGAAAATATGTTGCCATTATATAGACTTAACCCTTTTCGAAACAAATAGAGGTTGATAATCGTATGTAACAAAACAGAATGCAAAAGATATTCTATGTTATGCTGTAGCAAAACCAGATAATAAGAACTATTTAAATGTTTTGCAATTCTGCTTATTTAAGAGTCATAATCAAAATCAGCTAAATCGGTTCAGATAAGTAACTCCTAATTAAGGGGTTTAGTTTTAGGAGCTTATTTACAACTACTTACGTTTAATAAGCAAGTACCAATCAGCTTATGCCACTTTAGAATAAACAGATTACTTTTGAATAAGCCTTCCCAAACAATTCTTACGCAATAAGCAAATTATAAAGAGTTTTAATTAGCAATCCCAAGCACCCCCTAAATACAAATACTAACAAAATCTGCTTATCATGGAGCCCCACAGCTTATCCGCTTAAGCTATTTGATTAAGTGGTACTGTATCTTGCTATGAAAAAGCTTCAAACTTCATTCAAACTAGTTAATAACTCACCCCAACCACTATCTCCTATATCGTTTTAACCCCACATAAGCTAACAACTTAATTCTATAGAATAAGCACAACCCATAAAAAAGCTAACATAAAAATAAACATAATCAAGTCAAACCGAGCTCAAAATTAAAGTGTGGGAGGCAAGAATAAAAGGAAAGTATATGTTAGTAGACCTGGATCAGGGCCTTTGGGAGCAGAAGCACAATGTTCTTGATTAGGACAACCCGCACACGCGTCTGATTTCCCTGCATCTTCCGATTCTGGCCCTGGACAATCTGCAAATCCCAAAAACCAAAATCGTACATTAGTAAGGTCAAAACCAACTGAAACAAAAACAACAAAGAGGTACAACAATAATCATACGTTCATTGGCGTTATCGGGTACTTCTTTGTCACTGGTGTTGCTCTCCATTGTTTTTTTTTCGGCTAGCTATGAAGGTTAACAAAACTTGAATATTTATTTATATATCGAATGAAAAATTACGTACGTCTCGTGCATGGGTATATAAGGCGCTCAATACGAGTATATAAGGCGCTCAATACGAGTATATTGTAAGGCCCAAGTCCGTGAACTTAGGTCGTGATATCTAGAAGAATTTTATCATTAGCATGACGCTTAAATAATATCTCTATAACTTACCTGACAAGTAACTAATAAAAACGAAATTACAAAATATTCTTTTTCGATACTTTTTCACAAAATACTCATTATCAGTGCGAGCTTTTTAAGCATTTGTGCGAGTTTAACTTTTAGCGACACTTTTTGACTCTTAATTTGCACATATCAACTAGAATTAAGAGTTTTTAAAACATAGATGATGCTTCAAAATTGAATGATAATTAGTTGCCATCAAGATAATATAAAATAAAAATAACTTAATGATGATATACGATAACATAACACACAAAAAACTATCTTTAAAATATACTACGTATTAAATTATATCGACATTATGATTAAAGGGTACTTGTAAAACAAACTAGTTAAACATTGCACTAACAGATCATGTCATTAGCATAAATAGGGAAATAACTAGGTGAACACTTCTTATATTTTATTGATTTTATCTTTACTTCAAGTCATTGTTATTTACTTGTCTTGTTATTTATTTTACCTTAAAATTACGATCATTTGGATCTAAAAGAAACCCCGACGTTATTTGCTTTATTAGGAACTAGTTTTTATTTCATTAATTCAACCAATAAATCCTTTCCTTGTGTTCGACTCGTACTTACCGAGGATAGCTTACACGCGACCGGGTACACTGCCGTTAGTGTTGGTCCATATTTTTTCACACATCAATACTAATGTGTAATTGGCAATTCCGTTATAAAGAAGTAGCTTTGTCTTATAATTTTCTTTAGCTAAGATCTTGAATAGTTTGCTTTTGACCTCCACTTTCATGGTATTCTTTGGTAACTATTAAAATACATTTTCACTTTCAGTTCTTACGGGAACTGACATGAATTTGTAGCATAAGTTATGAAATTTGAAAGCTTGTAACCAGTATGATCTTGACCTTTTTTGTTATAGTTTTTGTTGACAAATAGTGTGATGCATTGAGACATTTTGGGTCAGCAAAATTAGTATTAAACTCTTATAAAATCCTATACATGCATCACACTATATGTCAACAAAAACTATAAGAGTTTTGGGCCAGCAAAATCAGCTATGTGTTCAAATTTGTTAGAAACACTCGTTATGTATATTGTGCATATGTTCCGGAATTTTTCAAAATATATTAAAATTTAATATATATTTTCGAATGTCTATGATGTACTTTTCATGTCCTACATAGGAGCAAGGTGAAGATGAATGTTACTATATAGGTTCAAAGCATTTTATCTTTGTAATACGGGATATTGGAAACACGAATACATTTACATGCATTGCCCCATAATTATCTGAGCTTTATTGATGATCATTGCTAAGATAAGCTGCACTTGAAATTGCTTTCTTTTAAGCTATAAGTCCAATTATAAACTTATAAGCCACAAACATAAGCTTATTGGCTTTTAAATTTCTTTAGCTGAATTAAGAGTTTTTAAACATCGATGATGCTTCAAATTGAATGATATTTAGTTGCCTCAAAATAATATAAAATAAAAATAACTTAATGATATACGATAACATATTAATTACACAAAAAATCTATCTTTAAAATATATTAAATTATANGCACAAAAAATATTGTGTATGTCTATATAATTTGATTTCGTGCGTTTTCATATAACTAAATCGTTTTATAATGCAATTCATATTCTTAATCTATTACCGACTTACCGTATATATATCATTGAAAAAATTTGTAATTATTTTGACCAGAAGTTCATTTAAAATTTTTTATCATTGTTTTTTATAAAAGTTTACGTAGGTCGAAAGTATTGCAATATTAGGTTAATTTTATTCGAAATTAAAAACCCTTTCTGGCATAGTTAGGCTAAAAGTATAAAATAATTTTCATAGTTTACCATATAGTTCGAGGGGTTGTTTTGAAAATTAATTTTCCTTTTGCCTAAAACGCCTTCGTGTCCTACACCTATTGTAAATTTGTAATTATATAGAATTTGGTCAAACTGAAATTTTAAAACCCATTTGTGTTACCACGATATTTATCATGTAAAATTTCTTGCTACTCGACATTTGAGTTGTAGATGCCTTTTGACTTAACTTCTAGAAAAGCTTCACTATTACCTTTGTGTTTTTTCGTGATATCTCTAGACAGTGCAACAGAAAACTGCTCATGAGAAAATACAAAGTCCTGGCAAATAGACATCCACCTTTGAATTGTCCGAGCTTTATTGACGGTCATTGCTAAGTGAGCTTTATTGATGGTCATTGCTATGTTGCACCTGAAATTTCTTTCTTTTAAGTTTGAACAATAACATTTTTTCTTTAGCATATGAACTCAACTAACCTATAAGTCCAATTATGAACTTATAAGCCACAAAAATAAGCTTATTGGCTTTTAAATTTTTTCGGTAAGCTCATAAACACATAAAAGCTTAATCTATAATTATACTACAGTAAAACCTCTATAAATTAATAGTGTTAGGACTGGGATATTTTATTAATTTAGCGAGATATTATTATATCGATAAATTAATAATTTATTAATTTAAAGAGGTTTTACGTATGTTCTTTGAATTTTCAAGTTTAATATACTAGTTAGTTACAATGTATACTCATTAGAGACGAAAAATAAATTTGAAAAACAAGTTCTAATTAACAGTTTATGAATTCATTTTTTGTTACAATACATGAAGACAACGCACCAACTCTTTAGTGCAATAAGGAGATTTTAAGATAAACTCAATATAGATTTGAAGTTCAACAAAAAACAAGTGTCTATGGATTCATTTTTTACTAAACATAGGATTTTGAAGTGTATCTATATGGAATTTTTCGTAATTATTAATTTATAGTTTCGTTGAGACTAGTATATATATATATTAGCGTTTTAAAAAAGTTATTATCTTATTATTTTATCGATTTTGGTCCAAATTTGCACTGGTCCCAAGTTGAGACCGGACAAATTATTAATTTTATCAAGGTTATTAATTTATCGAGGATTAATTTAAAGAGGTTTTAATGTACGTAGAAAGCAAGTGGGTCGTTTTGTATGTTTTGGGATCCTCGGAAAGCTCAGGTTTCTACCTGTTTCACAAGCTTAAATGACCCGCTCATCTAGGCGCATCTAATTACTAGCAATTTAAAACATATATGCACCACATCAAACACAGATAGGGAGTGAAGATCTTCTGTAAGACAAAGATATCAAAATTCATATTAGGTAAATACACTCGATAATGCCAGTTTTAGTAAATCTTGACACTGTGCATTAAAGCTGACACATCTCCAGCGAAAATAAGAATCACAGCCAAAATACTGAAAGCACTAACATAACTTCACGCTCAAGCCAATGTGTTTATTTAATAAGCAAGTACCAATCAGCTTATGCCACTTTAGAATAAACAGATTACTTTTGAATAAGCCTTCCCAAACAATTCTTACGCAATAAGCAATTTATAAAGAGTTTTAATTAGCAATCCCAAGCACCCTCTAAATACAAATACTAACAAAATCTGCTTATCATGGAGCCCCACAGCTTATCCACTTAAGCTATTTGATTAAGTGTTACTGTATCTTGCTATGAAAAAGCTTCAAACTTCATTCAAACTAGTTAATAACTCACCCCAACCACTATCTCCTATAATTTTGTAGAATAAGGAAAACCCATAATAAAGCTAACATAAAAACAGACAAAATCGAGTCAACCGAGATCAAAAGTACGGGGAGCAAGAACAAAAAGAATGTATATGTTAGTAGACCTGGATCAGGGCCTTTGGGAGCAGAAGCACAATGTTCTTGATTAGGACAACCCGCGCACGCGTCTGATTTCCCTGCATCTTCCGATTCTGGCCCTGGACAATCTGCATATCCCAAAAACCAAAATCAAATTAGTAAGGTCAAAACCAACTGAAACAAAAACAACAAAGAGGTACAACAATAATCATACGTTCATTGGCGTTATCGGGTACTTCTTTGTCATTGATGTTGTTCTCCATTGTTTTTTTGGCTAGCTATGTAGGTTAATACGAAGCTTGAATATTGTTTTATATATCGAATGAAAAATTACGTACGTCTTGTGCATGGGTATATAAGGCGCTCAATATATTGTAAGGCCCAAGCCCGTGAACTTAGGTCTTGATTTGTATAAGACACGCAGCTAACTTTAAAAATTCCTATAGACCTAATTCACTAAAATAATACTCCCTCTGTCCCACATTAAATGTCATGTTTGATTTTTTAAAGTCTTTTTTTTCACAACTTTGACTGTAAATATTTTTGCTTGTGTAATATAATATTTGATAAAATTTATACGCAATGAAAATACATTCAATACTCAATCCATTCATATATTTTGCATCAAGTGTTATATAACACAAACAAAAATATTTAAGGTCAAAGTTGTGAAAAAGAGACTTTGAAAAGTCAAACAAGACATTTAATGTGGGACGGGGGAAACTAATAAAAGTAAAAAATATTCTTTTTAATACTCGTTTTTCAAGAAAAATACGAAACTAACCAATTTTTTTCGCACAAGTTTAATTTTTAGCGATACTTTTTGACTTTTAATTTGCGCATATCAACTCTAGAATTAAGAGTTTTTAAAACATAGATGATGCTTCAAAATTGAATGATAATTAGTTGCCATAAAGATAATATAAAATAAAAATAACTTAATGTATACGACAATATAAACAACAAAAAAAAAAAAAAAAAAAAAAAAAAAAAAAAAAAAAAAAAACTCTCTTTAAGATATATTAAGTTATATCGACATTATTTTATGATTAAAGGTCACTTGTAAAACAACTAGTTAAAACATTGCACTAAGAGATCATGTCATTAAGATTAAAATAGGAGAAATAACTAGGTGAACACTTCTTATATCTTATGATTTTATCTTTACTTCAAGTCATTGTTATTTATTTTATTTTAAAAATTACTATCATCTGGATTAAAACAAACCCAATTTTTTTTTTTTTTTTTTTTTTTTTTTTTTTTTTTTTTTTTTTTTTTTTGTTTTTGTGAAAGGCAACAACATATATTACACTCAAAACACAAATACACAACAAAAGGTATCCCTCTCTTTAAATAAGCCAATTTAAGAGCAAGGGACCCAAGATACCAAAATAATACAAGCTAAGGGTGCAACAGACAAAAAAACTAATCCTAGGAGCCAAACCAGTAGGACCACACTTTATTGAGCTATTCAACCACATAACCTGCATATCAGTATGCAACCCATTGTTATTTGCTTGATTAGAAATTAGTTTTTGTTTCATTAATTCAACCAATAAATCCTTTCCTTATGTTCGACTCGTACTTACCGAGGATAGCTTACACGTGACCGGATACACTGCCGTTAGTATTGGTCCATATTTTTTCACACATCAATACGGAGAAGGATTCTCTCAAGTTGTTTTTACAACTTGAGTCAAGTTGGACATGTGTGAGTCATTGGATTTGATCCAATGCTCAAATCAAAAGAACTTCTTTTGATTTGAGCCATTGGATCAAATCCAATGACTCACATCCCCCTAACTTGACTCAAGTTGTAAGAATAACTTGAGACAATCCTTCTCCCATTAATACTAATGTGTAATTGGCAATTCTGTTATAAAGAAGTAGCTTTGTCTTATAATTTTCTTTAGCTAAGATCTTGAATTGTATGCTTTTGACCTTCACTTTCATGATATTCTTTGGTAACTATCAAAATTTATTTTGACTTTTGGGATCAACCTACTTCTGTTCTTATTTTGTAGCATAAGTTATGAAATTTGAATTATCATTTATGTCTTCAAACTTTCAAATAATCCACCTATAATGTAAGAGTGATTCATAGTATCACGTGTTCTCTTTGGGCCTTCTGGTATAAGAATGATTCCCTATTCATGTGTAATTTTATAGTTTTATTTAACTTAGATCCATGTTATCACGTGTTCATACATGCAAACCAGTAATCCACCTATAATGTTTACTATTTAGGTCTTGAAATTCGTTGCTTAGTAATTTGTTCGATCTTTTGGTGTGTCCGAAACTTAGCTGCTGAAATTCTTTTAAGTAATCTAGCTTGAGAAACTCATTAATTAGTTTGGTTTTTGATTGACGAGACCAATCACCCAACCTCAAGTACCACCGGGCGGACTGGACTAACCCGAAACATAGAGTTTACTCCAGTTATAGTTTCTCGTCCCTTTTGTCAGTGTTGAACTCATGGCCTTAACTTTCCGGATTATACCGCAAGGGCGTTTACTGTGAAGAAAGAATCGCTCTGCTCCCAAACCCGATGTGATACACCCGAACCTCAAGAGAATCCTATTTTTTTTAATGTGATGAATGAAACCTCATATATATATATATATATATATATATATATATATATATATATATATATATATATATATATATATATATGAACATGAGCGTTGTGATTCTTGTGATGTGAAACTGATGTTAAACAATGTGCTTTCCTTTTCAAACGCACTGTGCTGTAATGATTAATTGATTTATGAGCTATGTGTTCAAGTTTGTTAGAAACACTTGTATGCATATTGTCTATGATGTTTTTCATGTCCCACATAGGAGCAAGGTGAAAATGAATGTTTTTCATATTGTATATAGCTTCAAAGCATTCTATTTTTGTAGTCATTGATGCGGAGTCATGGATTCGGGAATCATCGATGCATTTACATGCATTGCCTCATAATTCATGGTTTCCGTTTCCTTGATTTTTATTAACTTTCTTATTCATCGAACAACAACCAAACTTTTTTATTTCTTTAACTTCGTTAATTGATTTGTGGAACACACAGACCTTTTTATTTGCTTAAAAGAAGGAGTTTATGTGCAGACTTTTCATCTTTAGTGGTATTAAAGAGAAATAAAATGCCCGCACGTTGTGGCGGCGTATTGTGTGACACTAAAACCGTTTAATTACCGTACTTTTATATGTCTATATAATTTCATTTCATGCGTTTTCATATAACTAAATGGTTGTATAATGCAATTCATATTCTTAATCTATTACCGTACATATAATTGAAAAAAGTTGTAATTATTTTGACTAGAAGGAATGCAATATTAGGCTAATTTTATCTTAAATTAAAAACCCTTTTTTGGCATTCAAAATTGCTAACTTTCGGCTTATTACCAAAAAAAATAAAAATTATATATTAGGAATATTATAAATCGCTAAAAGTACAAAATAATTTTCGTAGCTTGCAGTATAGTTCGAGGGGGTTTTTTGAAAGCCTAAAACACCTTCGTGTCCAACACCTATTGTGTATATACACAATTTGGTCAAATTGAAATTTTAAAACACATTTGTATTACCTACCGATATTCATCACGTAAAATTTCTTGCTACACGACATTTGAGTTGTAGATGCCTTTTTTTACTTAACTTCTAGAAAAGCTTCACTAATACCTTTGTGGCTTTTCGTGATATCTTTAGAGAGTGCAACATAAAGCTGCCCATGAGAGAATACAAAGTCCTAGCAAATAGACATCCACCTTTGGAATTATCCGAGCTTTAGTGATGGTCATTGCTAAGCTACCTGAAATTGCTTTCTTTTAAGTTTGAACAATTAACATTTTTTTCTTTAGCATATGAACTCAACTAAGCTATAAGTCCAATTATAAACTTATAAGCCACAAAAATAAGCTTATTGGCATTTAATTTTTTTTGGTAAGCTCATAAGCCCATAAAAGCTTAATCTATACTTATACTACTTAGAAAGCAAGTGGGTCATTTTGTATGTTTTGGGATCCTCGGAAAGCTCCGGTCTCTACCCGTTTCACAAGCTTAAATGACCCGCTCATCTGGGTGCATCCAATTACTAGCAATTTAAAACATATATATGCACATCAAACACAGATAGGGATTGAAGATCTTCTGTAAAACAAAGATATCAAAATTCATATTAGGTAGATACACTCGATAATGCCAGTTTTAGTAAATCTTGACACTGTGCATTAAAGCTGACACATCTCCAGCGAAAACAAGAATCACAGCCAAAATACTGAAAGCACTAACATAACTTCACGCTCAAGCCAATGTTTTTATTCTTCAACAGCTTGTTAATTATGACAGAAAGCGCAGATGCACTCACCCCACAATCATCACCCGTGAAACAAGATTTTCCTTCTTCAGCAGCTTTACATAACTTTGGATCCAACGGCACTTTTCCAAGAAACGGGACCCCCATTTCAGCACACATTCTAGCTGCACCTCCACCGCTACTATCAAACACTTCACTACATGCTACCACATCCAACAATTCAGGTGCTTTTTGTTTCATTATGTCCATAAACCACTTTGTAACATCCTCTGGTTCTTCACCGTTCGTGGATCGTTTCATGTACTTAAAATCAGAAATAGGTAGTGATAACCCGCTCATATTCTCAACGACGCCCAGAACTTGAATCCCGACTTTCTTACAAAAGCTCACTTCTTTCCTCACGTCTATTAAAGAAACTTGCTGAGGGGTGGTGACGATGATTGCACCGTCAATTCCCGTTTCTTTGAGAAATTGCACGATTGAGATGTGCTCGTCTGATGTTCCTGGTGGAGCATCCACTACTAGGAAATCAAGCTCACCCCAATAGACGTCTTTGAGAAACTGTTTGATGATGCCATTTTTTCGTGGGCCACGCCAGATGACTGCATCATCTGGGTCAGGGAGCATGAACCCGATTGACATGACTCCTATGGAGTCGACGTAAACAGGGGACCAGCCTAGGTTGGACTGGTGGATTTCTTGGCCTTCTAACCCGAGCATTTTAGGGATGCTTGGCCCACATATGTCGATGTCGAGTAGACCGACTTGATGATCCATTGCAGCTAGGGCGAATGAGAGTTGGGCTGAGAATGTGCTCTTGCCAACCCCACCTTTACCGGAAAGAATTAGTATCTTATGCTTAACTGTAGCCATTCTTTCTGCAATTTGAACCAAATCTGTCCAAAAGAAAACAAGATATGAGAAAAGACTATCTGGTAGTTGTGTGAAAGAGTATGCGTCAAAACGGGTAACTATTACACGGGTCAAAACAAGCTGGATTGGGTTTGCATGTAACACGTTTTATCCCAATAATTTCTCTTATCATAAATATACAAAACTGAACCCGTTTTAAGAATGACACATTTCCTTCTAAGCTAATTCTTTTTATTCCCCCTCGACCCACCTCCCGGTTCCACCCATCTGTTCGACCAGCCAAAGAAAAGCATAACTCACACATACACATTCATAAACAAATGGAGCGAATTTGCCACATATTCTTTCTCCATAAAAGTCTCTCGCTCACATACACTAACAACCCAAAAGGTGCAACACATATAACCCGAGAAATTAACAAGAAAGAGATGGTTTACTTCTGTTTTGAGTGTTTGACTAAACACATTGTGTTGTTTGAAGAATGGTTTGAACATTATGAGACATCTAACTACAATTTAATACAAAATGCACCAAGTACGCAAGTAACTTTGAAACATAAATCAATATTACTAACTCTGACTCACGATGTCAAGGCAAATAAGTAACTGAACATTAATCAAAAGTAGAATTCCAACATCGAAAATGAAACGTGTCTGCAAAGTGTCAATAGTAGCATTCCATTTGATAAAAAAAAATCAAACATGTAAGAATACACTAGGCAGAACACTGACAAAGTAACAATCTAGGCCCGACTGCTTCTTTTTCAAACCTCAATAATTACGTCATAAATACTAAGGGATGGTTTGGGATTGCTTACTAAAACCGCTTTTGCTTTTTGAAACAAACAGAAGTGTATAATCATATGTAACAAAACAGAATGCAAGAGCTACTCTTTCTATTTGCTTATGTTGAACAAAACAATTAATCAGAAATAAATAAACCAGTTCAAATAAGTAACTCCTAAGAAGGTAGGTTTAGGAGCCTATTTACAACTACTTACACGCTTAATAAGCAAGTACCAAACTGCTTATGTCACTCTAGAATGAACAGACTATTTTTGTCACCCAAACTGTTTATCCTTGTTGAAAAGAACATACAAAAAAGCATATAAAGTTATAAACAGCTATTGGTATGACTTGTGACTTTATGAGTATAACTAGACAATTTAATCCAAAACCTATCTACGGTATTGTTTTGACACCGCGTGTAAGCTTATTTCAGCTTACCGCATCTGTAAAAACTGAATTCAATCACAAGCCGAAGTTCGATGCGTGATACCCTTGCAAGTTACGCGGCCGAAAAGAAAATTTTAATGCAGTCGCAGTTGGAGATTCAAAAGAAAAAAGACGATGAATTTTTCAAGTTTATTGATGGGGAGGTCTACAATCGTGACATGAAGTTCGTTATGGACCCGCACGACCATATCCCGGACCCGGCTTTTAAGGAATTCGTCATCCATAAAAAACGCGAGATATGTGCCAAATACGGGTGGCCGTGTAGTTTGTAGGATTTAATGTTTTTAAGTTTAGTTTTAATTGAATTTTAGTTATTTTATGTTTTTTAGAAAAATTATGTAATGTTTTTATTTAAGTTTTAATGGAATTTTAGTTTTTGTAATAATTTTAATGGAATTTAAAAAAGAAAAAAGAAAAAAAAAAGTGGATGAAGGGTGAGTGAAGTGATGCCTCTAAAAAAATGAGTGAGTGAAGGGAAAAATGGGTGGATGATGTGGCATAAGAGGATTGGTTGGGAGTGGATGAAGGAGGTGTGGTGCCACAACCACTCCCTCCCCCCTTACTAAAACCGCTTTTGCTTTTTGAAACAAACAGAAGTGTATAATCATATGTAACAAAACAGAATGCAAGAGCTACTCTTTCTAGTTGCTTATGTTGAACAAAACAATTAATCAGAAATAAATAAACCAGTTCAAATAAGTAACTCCTAAGAAGGTAGGTTTAGGAGCCTATTTACAACTACTTACACGCTTAATAAGCAAGTACCAAACTGCTTATGTCACTCTAGAATGAACAGACTATTTTTGTCACCCAAACTGTTTATCCTTGTTGAAAAGAACATACAAAAAAGCATATAAAGTTATAAACAGCTATTGGTATGACTTGTGACTTTATGAGTATAACTAGACAATTTAATCCAAAACCTATCTACGGTATTGTTTTGACACCGCGTGTAAGCTTATTTTAGCTTACCGCATCTGTAAAAATACCCTCAAAAACTGCTTATTTTATATCACCCTCAAGTAAATAAACACTTTTAACAAGTTAGTTAGCTTATGTAAGTTGTTACCATAATAAAATAAGATATCCAAGCACCAACGCCATTATTGTTTCCATCAAACACACAAACTTTTTTAAACNTTTTGCTTTTTGAAACAAACAGAAGTGTATAATCATATGTAACAAAACAGAATGCAAGAGCTACTCTTTCTAGTTGCTTATGTTGAACAAAACAATTAATCAGAAATAAATAAACCAGTTCAAATAAGTAACTCCTAAGAAGGTAGGTTTAGGAGCCTATTTACAACTACTTACACGCTTAATAAGCAAGTACCAAACTGCTTATGTCACTCTAGAATGAACAGACTATTTTTGTCACCCAAACTGTTTATCCTTGTTGAAAAGAACATACAAAAAAGCATATAAAGTTATAAACAGCTATTGGTATGACTTGTGACTTTATGAGTATAACTAGACAATTTAATCCAAAACCTATCTACGGTATTGTTTTGACACCGCGTGTAAGCTTATTTTAGCTTACCGCATCTGTAAAAATACCCTCAAAAACTGCTTATTTTATATCACCCTCAAGTAAATAAACACTTTTAACAAGTTAGTTAGCTTATGTAAGTTGTTACCATAATAAAATAAGATATCCAAGCACCAACGCCATTATTGTTTCCATCAAACACACAAACTTTTTTAAACAAGCATTCCCATACACTTCCTAAGTAATACTAAAAAAAACAGCTGTAATAAGCAATCCTAAAAAAAAAACAGCTGTAATAAGCAATCCTAAAAAAAAACATTAGTAAAACGGAATCTGTTGATCACAGACCCCAAAAGCTTATCAGCATACTTAAGCTATTTGAATAAGTAGTTATACATTGTGCTATCAAAAAGCTTCAACCTTTTATCCAAGCAGCTTAGGGGGTGTTATTTAAGCATATTTTTGGGCTTATGTGTTTTCGGCTTATGTTTCGTAAGCTCATTCTTTTAGCTCATAAGTTTTGAAATAACCCAAGCTTATCAAACATAAACCAATACCACATATTTAAACTTAAACGAACGCACCCTTAATAACTCAGATCCCAACACTATGTTGTTTTAAGCCCAAATATCGTAACAAACCACAAATTTGACAAAAAACAAGCAAGACCCATAATAAAGGTAATAAAAAAGAATCTGTTTATCACAGACCCAACAGCTTATCAGCTTACTTAGGGGTTGTTTGTCGAAGCTTATCTGATGGGCTTCCGAGCTTGTTGAAGATTTGATGGGCTTATTAGCTCATCTTTTTGGACTTATATAAGCTA
The DNA here is from genome assembly GCA_014162995.1 of Artemisia annua. Lineage (NCBI taxonomy): Eukaryota > Viridiplantae > Streptophyta > Magnoliopsida > Asterales > Asteraceae > Artemisia > Artemisia annua. Next base: position 14,583 of record LBNU01024623.1, on the reverse strand, counting down.
AGTAGATAAGCCCGCAAAAAATAGCTTATGAGTTTATGAAACTTTCTATAAGCTGATAAGCCCTTCAAATAAGGTTAGACAAACACCTGTTAAAGCTATTTGAACAAGTAGTTAAGTTCTAACCACGCAACCTAGTAGCAAAAGGCTTGTGACTATGATCACTTATATGTTTGAGGTGTCAAGTTCATTTCCTGCTAGGTGCAAACAACCAGTGGCCACACCAACTTTCTGAAAAGGAAATGCTTTACCCAGTTTGAGTATGTTATGTTCAAACAGCTTATCAGCTTACTTCGGCGGTGTTTGTGCAAAAAGCTTATTGATGGGCTAACATGCTTATCAAAAATTTGATAAGCTAATAAGCTCAACTTTTTGGGCTTATAAGTTTTCCACTTGAGCTTATAAACCTCATACGCCAAGTAGATATAAGCCCATAAAAAATAGCTTATGAGTTTATCAAATTTTCAATAAGCTGACAAGCCCTTCAAATAAGCTTATACAAACAGCTTAACATGTCCTAGTATATTGCTTTAACCTTAAATATGATAAGAAACCACTAATTTGACAAAAACCAAGGTGGAAAGTATCGAAAGCAAGACCTGGGTCAGGGCCTTTGGGAGCAGTGGCACAAGCTTCTTGATTCGGACAGCCCGCACAAGCGTCCGATTTCCCCGCATCCTCAGATTCTGTTCCTGGGCAATCTGCAAACCCATAAAACCACAAAATTAAGTCAAATTCATCACAAGAAAAAAAACAAAACACTATCTAATAATAATAAGAATCATACGTTCATTGGCGTTATCTGGTACTTCTTTGTGGTTTCCGTTGTTTTCCATTTTATGGGTTTTGTTTTTTTTGGAAGAAGAAAGAGGTTTGTGTTTTGCAGCGGCAAGAAATGTGAATTTATACGCTGCTGTGCTGCCCTAACCGACTATGGGCTAATCGTTGTTCCTTTTGACTTGACTTCTTAAGTTTTCTAAACTTACCTTCAACTTTGTCATAACTTTCATTTACAGGTATTATAGTGTCGTGGTTGGTTGGCGTTATTGGCGCCATAGACGGAACTTGAACATTTATTTTGGGGGGGCCGAATTTATTTTGGAGGGGCCGAATCGGAGATTTGTTTGTAACCACAACTAAATTACCCCTAAAACCTATAATTTTGACACTAGGCGCCGCAAAGTTTGGGGGGGCCGGGGCCCTCCCCGGTCCCTTAATAGTTCCGTCCATGATTGGCGCGCCATTTGGACAATGCTGTTTTATTAGTGTGTGTTTGAAAGTGTTGTGGGTACCTGTAAAATGTGGTTTGGTGTTATTGTCGGTGTCATGCTAGCATTAAAAGCTCTTAGGCCTTTCGGGGTTTAAGAGATGTTCCGCTTAGCTTGTTGTTTATCAAATATTTGAAAAAGCGAGTTTCTCAAGTTTTAGCTTATAACTTGTACAACCACATTAGTTCAAGCCGATTAAGTTATGAGTTTAGATTTTAAGCTAAGCCAAACATCTTATGTGGTAGACTTATTTAAAATGTAGTTGAATGATCGAGAATGAGTTTGAGATATCTAGATAACGCTAATATTGAAATAAATCATCATCGAATTTTAAGTAAACACTTAAAATGGTAGTATGATCATCAAACGAACTCTTATAGGTATTGTATTCTCTTATTACTCCGTAATTGATAATTTACATACCTCCAAAATCATACCATGTTTATTCAAGGGGATTGATTTGCACACCAAACTTTTTGATAAAGATATCATTTTGTACAAGCTGTATAGCACACTGTACAACACTGTAATGCACAGGGTGTGGTGAAAGTATAAGAAAATGTGGTGTGAAATCAACCCCCTTATTCAAAGAGGGTTTTTGGATAAAATGTTATGAGTTCAATCTCAACTCACAGCTAAAAATCACCATAACATGTGNAAAAAAAAAAAAAAAAAAGGTGCAGGATTTCCCCGCTGATTTAAACGTTTTGAAAAAGTTGTCAAGTGCTGTATTAGAAATAGACCGAAAGTGTTAAAACAAGTTTTAAAAGGACCTTGACTATATACCACTTCAATATTAACGATTCCCAAAAAAACCCCCAACTTCACAAAATCAAATCAATTAATTTGAATAAAAAATTAAAAGTTGATATACACAAAATCAATAACATTAAAGTATGTATCATCCATCGAGAGGCGGTGTTCGTGGTGGCCGTGATCGTAAGTTTTTAAACTATTTCTAGGGTTTTTAATTTCTTATCAGTTAGTTATCAAGTTATGATCTATAAATTTTCTATCTAGCATGTTTATTTATTTTGTGTTTTTGGCCAAATTTTGCAATTTAGGTTCATGTGTGTAGCTGATGTATGTGTTTCTATTAAGGGGGTGTTTGTTTAAGCTTATATGTGGGCTTATGAGCTTATTTGTTTTACGGCTTATTTTGAGACTTGTGGGCTTTGAGCTTATCAAACATAAACCAATACCACATATTTAAACTTAAACGAACTCACCCTTAATAACTCAGATCCCAACACTATATTGTTTTAAGCCCAAATATCATAACAAACCACAAATTTGACAAAAAACAAGCAAGACCCATAATAAAGGTAATAAAAAAGAATCTGTTTATCACAGACCCAACAGCTTATCAGCTTACTTAGGGGTTGTTTGTCGAAGCTTATTTGATGGGCTTACGAGCTTGTTGAAGATTTGATGGGCTTATTAGCTCATCTTTTTGGGCTGATATAAGCTAAGTAGATAAGCCCGCAAAAAATAGCTTATGAGTTTATCAAACTTTCAATAAGCTGATAAGCCCTTCAAATAAGGTTAGACAAACACCTGTTAAAGCTATTTGAACAAATAGTTAAGTTCTAACCACGCAACCTAGTAGCAAAAGGCTTGTGACTATGATCACTAATATGTTCGAGGTCTCAAGTTCATTTCCTGCTAGGTGCAAACAACCCTAAAGTCGCCACGCCAACTTTCTGAAAAGGGAAGGCTTTACCCAGTTTGAGTATGTTATGTTCAAACACCTTATCAGCTTACTTACGCGGTGTTTGTGTAAAAAGCTTATTTGATGGGCGAACCTGCTTATCAAAAATTTGATAAGCTAATAAGCTCAACTTTTTGGGCTTATAAGTTTTCCACTTGAGCTTATAAACCTCATACGCCAAGTAGATATAAGCCCATAAAAAATAGCTTATGAGTTTATGAAACTTTCTATAAGCTGATAAGCCCTTCAAATAAGGTTAGACAAGCACCCGTTAAAGCTATTTGAATAAGTAGTCCTAGTAGTAAAAAGGCTTGTGACTATGATTACTAACATGTTCGAGGTCTCAAGTTCATTTCCTGCTAGGTGCAAACAACCCTAAAGTCACAACGCCAACTTTCCAAAAAGGGAAGGCTTTAATATCTCCTAGTATATTGTTTCAAGCCCAAATAACATAACAAAGTAGCAAACCACTAATTTCACTAACAAAGGTAATAAAAATAAAGAAAAAGTGATGCAAGTAGACCTGGATCAGGGCCTTTGGGAGCAGTAGCACAAGCTTCTTGATTCGGACAGCCCGCGCAAGCGTCCGATTTCCCCGCATCCTCTGATTCTGTCCCTGGGCAATCTGCACATCCAAAAAACCAAAAAATTAAGTCAAATTCAACAGAAGAAAAAAAGCCCAAACCTTAACAAAGACAACTAAATAATGATAATAATCATACGTTCATTGGCGTTATCTGGGACTTCTTTGTGGTTGCCGTTGTTTTCCATTTTTATGGGTTTTGTTTTTTGGAAGAAGAAAGAGGGTTGTGTTTTGCAGCGGCAAGAAATGTGAATTTATACGCTGCTGTGCTCTGCCCTAAAACCGACTATGGGCTAATCGTAGTTATTCCTTTTGACTTGACTTCTTAAGTTTTCTAAACTTACCTTCAACTTTGTCATAACTTTCATTTACAGGTATTATAGTGTCGTGGTTGGTTGGCGTTACTGGGGCGCCATTTAGACATTGCTGCTTTTTGGTGTGTGCTTTGAGTGTGTTTTAAGTTTGTTTTAGACTTTTAGTGGGTTCAAATTTCAGTGTTGTGGGTATGGGTAAAATTTGTTTTGGTGTTGTTGTCAGTGTCATGCTATCATTGAGTGGATGACAATGATTTTTAATGTTATCATACCTAGACCTCTTAGTACTTTTTTTGTTTTTTTGTTTTTGTTTTTTTTTTTTTTTTTTTTTTTAATGGGGGGGGGGTGTTCCGCTTAGCTTGTTGTTTATCAAATATTTGAAAAGGCGAGTTTCTCAAGTTTTAGCTTATAACTTGTACAACCACATTAGTTCAAGCCGATTAAGTTATGAGTTTAGATTTTAAGCTAAGCCAAACATCTTATGTGGTAGACTTATTTAAAATGTAGTTGAATGATCGAGAATGGGTTTGAGATATCTAGATAACGCTAATATTGAAATAAATCATCATCGAATTTTAAGTAAACGCTTAAAATGATAGTATGATCATCAAAAGAACTCTTATGGGTATTATATTTTCTTATTACTCCGTAATTAATAATTTACATACCTCCAAAATCATACCATGTTTATTCAAAGAGGGTTTTTGGATAAAATGTTATGAGTTCAATCTCAACTCACAGCTAAAAATCACCATAACATGTGATATTTGCATGAAGCTAGGTCCTTAAGGAAGAGTCAATCAGCGGGGAAATCCTTTTCCCCGCTGATTTAAACGTTTTGAAAAAGTTGTCAAGTAGTGTATTAGAAATAGACCGAAAGTGTTAAAACAAGTTTTAAAAGGACCTTGACTATATACCACATATAAGCACAAGGACGATCTACACACTTGAATATTAACGATTAAATCCCAAAAAACCCCCAAATTCACAAAATCAAACACCAATTAATTTCAATAAAAAATTAAAAGTTGATATACACAAAATCAATAACATTAAAGTATGTATCATCCATCGAGAGGCGGTGTTCGTGGTGGCCGTGATCGTAAGTTTTTAAACTATTTCTAGGGTTTTTAATTTCTTATCAGTTAGTTATGAAGTTATGATCTATAAATTTTCTATCTAGCATGTTTATTTATTTTGTGTTTTTGGCCAAATTTTGCAATTTATTCATATAGCTGATGTATGTGTTTTTATTAAGGGGGTGTTTGTTTAAGCTTATATGTGGGCTTATGACCTTATTTGTTTCACGGCTTATTTTGAGTATATAAGTTTATTATGTCATAATAAAGTTTTATAAGCCGAAAAGTTTTAAAATAAGCCACAAATAAGCCATAAGCCGAAATAAACACCCCCTAAGTATGTATTGTATATCCTAGTTTAGAAAATTAAGTTATCAAGTTCCACCAGTGCAATATTGTCTCATGAAAATAAGAATGAAGTCGTATAGATTTTTGTCACAAATGTGAGATTATTTCATAAGCGTCCTTTTATAGTGTAAGGTGATTGTATATCTAAGCTTTGCATTGGATCGTCATCATCATTTCTACAAGTGTGGAAGTCAGTATACTTCTGTTTTTTCACACTGTATTAATGGCTTTCAAGGATTCATTTCCCATGAGTATTAAGTAAATTCTTATGAAGTTTGACTATCAAACAGTTGTCCCTCATCATACTTAATCGACACTGACACTGCTTTTGCTGTAAACGAGCTCGATTAGCATAAACAAGCTTTTACATATATAACTATAGTATAATTATGTATCATATAGTTTTTGAGATACCTTGTTTTATCAAATAAGGCGGCTCTTCTCTTTAAACTACATGAAATATATAGAATTTTATGCTAAACACTTTTTGTATTTTAGCTTTTAAAAAAAAGGACAAATAAATAAATATTACTCATCGAGCCCAAGTTGAGATCGAGCTTTAGGAATAGCTTAGGCACCGAGCTCAAGCTTTATAAAGAAGGCTCAAAACGAGCCGAGCTCGGATTGCTTACACCCCTAGACACTGCCATTTGTAGAAAGTTCTCAGTTGGAATTACTTTTAAAGGCAACAATTAAACCAAGTTTATCAGTTTCGGCTCACTCTAGCATAAAAAATATTTCTACTTTCTTCTTGAGTTCAATGATAATAGGCGGCATGAATGTCTTAATGGATTAGAACATTGCAACACCGCCAGATGAATGATATTTCGGTTGTCACAATACAATGAATTTGTATTGCTCACCGCCCATTTCTTGTAGGTTTTTCACCAAACCTCTTTCTCTTTGTAATCGTCTTATCCTTGGTAGCATTAAATCAGGACCCGGCTGGGTGCCACACATTATACGTGGAAGTAACATCTCCCAAACTTCAACTGGGCAACTTATAAGATATATGATATATCACAAGCCCCGAATCTGGATAATAAATAGATCGGGCGGTTTATTCTGCTTAACTGAATTATGAATACTCCTTACAACGATAAAACATGTACATCCATTTTGGCGGATTCAGATTACCTATTTTCAACAATGAAAAAATTGCTTGTATGAAAAACCAAGGGTACCAAGTCACGGGTGCTTTGTGGCCGTAACTGTGTATCTAGGTTGACTCTGAATTCAATCATAAATCTTTTTGTTGTATATGAAGTGAGAGATAGTGGTTGTCTAAACATTACTTGTTTTATTGTTTAATATGTTGTTTCCTGCCTAGGATTACTGTTCGAGTATGCAACTGTTTTGTTTTTACTTATCTACATTACGAAGTGCGTTTGATATCTAAACTATTTTTTATTAGCTGATGTGTTCTAGTTTTTAGAAGCACTTAAACTATATATTGACATAATATATGTTACTGGTGTGCAGAGTTTAGCTGGGATGATGTGAAGGTTGATAAATATCGAGAAAACTATCTTGGTCACAGTCTTAAGGCTCCTGTGGGAAGATGGCAGAAAGGTTAGTCTCTTCTACACCAATTGAATATCTAGTATTTATCAGAAATTTGTAATATCTGACTGAGCATATGGTTTCATGAAAGTGTTACATTAAATTACTATTTATTTTTATTTTTTTCTTATTGACAAAAACAAGACAAATTACCTGATTAGGGGACTCATTCTGACTGAAACAAGGGGCGGGTCTTTACCAACTTAAAACTCAGAGTGACTCTGTTTCCTTAAAATTAGACGAGTTTCGCTTGGAATTTACCAAAAAGATAAAATTGCAGTTAATACACAACAAATTCCTGGTTTTTGGCCAGCTCATTGTCAACTGATTTATAGAGTAGTTCAATCTGAGTAATTGCTCAATCGATCTTCCTCAGCTTCTTCCAATCTTTATAGGGTTTTAATTAATACAGTATGAAATTGAACAGGGAAGGATTTACACTGGTATGCCAAAGATAAAAAATCTAAGGATGCGGACATGGAGGCAGCTAAAGAAGAGATACGAAGGATTAAGGAAGAAGAGGAACAGGCTATGAGGGAGGCTCTCGGTTTAGCTCCTAAGCGTGCTCCAAAACCTCAAGGTAGTAAGCTTGATAAACATGAGTTCTCTGAACTTATCAAACGAGGTTCGACTGCAGAAGACTTGGGAGAAGGACATGCTGAGGCGGCTCATGTTAAGGGTCTTGGTTTTGCCAAGTAAGATTTTTGGCTAACTTAGTTTCCGTTACTTTTATACACTTGGGACATGATAAATTTTGTTTTAAGTGTGGCAAAATGGGCAGTTTGGATGGGTCAAAACAGGGATATCTTTGATATGGTCATACGGGTCGAAACTTGTCATATCAGAGGGGTTACCTAAGATACTTTCTGAGCAATTCATTTTGAATGGATAGTTAGTGTCAAATATACGGCACACTGTTGCAATAATCTAATAATTTTGAATGAAACAATTTAGGAGGCATATGCATTCTATGCGCACTTTGGCTAATTTCGAGTTTCAGCCCATTTCTTTGAAAGCTTTTTTTTTTTTTTTTTTTTTTTTTTTTTTTTTTTTTTTTTTTTTTTTTTTTTTTTTTTTTTTTTTTTTGTTTTTTTTTTTTTTTTTTTTTTTTTTTTTTTTTTTTTTTTTTTTTTTTTTTTTTTTTTTTTTTTTTTTTAGAAATTAATTAATGGTTAACCGATAGAATATATATGTTTGAAAGTTGAAACAGTGTTTATGATTTAAATGTACGGTGGATTTTTAATGGCTTTTAGTATAAATGTTTTGATAAGCGTGTNAGATTCAGAAGACGAAAGTAGGCGGAAGAAAAGGAGACGAGAAGAGAAAAAGCAAGAAAAACATGAAAGACGAGAAGAGAGGAAACATGAACGAAGAGAGAAAAGGCATGCTCGTGACTCAGATGACAAGAGGCATAAGAGAGACAAGGGTAAGAGACGACACGATTCTGACTGAAAATTTCTTTTAAATTGTATGTCACCTTGAATCTAAGGGACCTGGACGCATAGTCAACAACTTGAAGTCCTTAACGGATTGTATGTTATATTTTCTTCAAACTTGTATCCCAATTAACAACAATCATGTTTTCATATTAGTACCACAGTGCTTTATATTTTTGTAGAGTTTGAGCTTTAGAGTCAAGTTGCGTATGTTTTAGCTTGGAGGATGTGTTATTGTCCGAAGAAAGGTTACTGTCAAAGACATTGATTGATATGTGGAAACAAGTCAGATAAGTAGAACAATGAAAACTAAATATAAGAAACCTGTATCACAGAAATCTTACAATCCGTGTTTCATGAGAAATGTAAAATTACTAATCTATCGCTACTCCCTATTCCTTTCAAAAGTATACATCAATGTACTTTTCTTCCATTACTACTTACTCACTAAACAGTATTCATTCATTTCATAAACGAAACACTTAACTACAATATTCAAAAAATGTCTAATCACGTGTTGACGAGTCGGCCGACGCAGTAAAAATTTGACCCAAAGTTTAAGCACATCCATTCCTAATCTATACTCATTCTGACATGCTGATTTTGCCAACTTTGTTACATAAAAGGTCTTTGACCTAGCGATATGTGAGTCACTCATAAAACAAAAAGTTGCGGATTCACATCTCAATCGAGACAATGTGGTATCGGGGTGTGGATATTTGTGTTTCTAAAAAGAAAAGACTACCATCAAGTTGGATAAGTGCATATATAACAAACATCAATGTAAGGCTTCCCCAACAAGGCAAGCTCACCTTAATCATAATTGTTATCGAATCAAACTAAAGAAGAATTTAAATACAATGTCTTAGCAACTAAAGCAAGTAAGGATGAGTGGGAGTGTACAAATAAAGACGCAAACATCCCAACTACACCCAATTTCATTCAATTAACCATGGAACCAAAACAAGTTTATGGTGCCAAATGAGATGAAATGTTGAATAAGTTAATGGGCTTTGAGGCCAACAACAGACGGGGCAGCACCCCTTGTTGTTTTCACAAAGTTCACGTACTCGTTGTAGTCCATAGTGAACAATGTGCTCTGGTAGCGAGTGAGTCGAATACGATTCCTCACCGAGTCATTTATGGTGCCATTGTAGCCGGCTTTCCTCATCAAAGAGTCAATAGCTTCAATCACTGTCCAACCTGAGAAACCAATGTAACCAATCAAAACATATTTTTATAGGCAAGCAAAACGGGCAGGTTGGGTAAGTAGTTAGGACGGGTATTTTTATTAGTGCAAATATTGGTCGGGCTGGATTGACTCCCTTTTTCGTTTTGGTTTTGGGAATACAAGATTGTTTGACCCGTTTCAGATAACACATAACCCAAATCAACCCATTTACGTAAATTGGTTTCAGTTGCCCCCTCTAGGCTCTAGTTGTACTATTTTTCAATCCACAATTTCAAATAAAATAATACGTAGTAATACCTTTAACATGTAAAAAACACAAGTATTGAAAACAAACCTTCTTGAGCAGCAACATCAGGTAAGTATGTGGCACTTCGCTTTGTATTATAGTCGGGATCAGTGAACTCAATAATTATACCATGCTTTCCCACCTAAAAGATAAAATGGTTTCAGAAAAGAGAAATAAAGCTCTAAGCCAAAGCTGGCTTAACCGAGCTCGAGCCCTGATGTGGCTCATGATCAGGAGCCTGTCAAAAGTAAAGAGCATAGCCATCCATATAAAAGTAAAGACCATAGGCTTGCTCAAAATATAAACAGAAGTACCTCCCAATCGAGATGGCTAGCGGCATTTTCATAATTAGTAAGAATTGAAACTGTACATTGCAAGCTGGGCAACTCTTTAGCTTGTATAGGAGGGAATCGATGATCCCTTAAAGCACTGCATAAGAAAAGATCCATAGAAATCAGTAAAGAAAAACATATTCAGAAAAAGAGTTTGATAAAGAACCAACCTAGTTAGAGCATAATCCTTGAAACCATTTACAATGCCACGAGGAGAAAGAGTCCCTATGCATCCACGTAAACGAGGTTCATAACCATTCACCACTTTCTTCCAAGTCACAAATAATGGGCTGAAATCAAATGCATTGGTACTTGTTTAAACGGAATTTTCTTATAGACCCATTAAAATAGTCAAATGAATCTCCAATGACTTTGATTATATCCGAAATTCTAATGCATTGATTTAGCTAAAGCATCAAAAATACTATAAGCAAAATTCAGACTACTTATTTCAGCATACATATAAAGAAATAAAAACATAGAATCTGGGTACAAAAGGGGTGTTTGGATCTACATTTAGAGTTGCTGGAACAAAATTACAAGAAAACAAATGAATAATCAGTCACTCAAAAGTAAACTATCACAACTTCAAATTTCAAACAAAATAAGCACACCCAAGTTCCAAACTTTATGTTTCTGAGTATTCAATATGAGACGAGTCATTTCAAAACAAAATGCCAAACATCACCTAATGCCAAAACATAGTTAACTTGATAAAAACCCTTTCTTATAACAACTCCTTCCTTGTTTTTCCAACTTTGATTTTTCAAAAAATCATAAATAAAGTATTGTTTCCTAACAAGTCAAAACCAATAAATAACATTTTAATTTGCAATAATCTTTTTACAAGCACATCCAAACACCCCTTAAAATACTAAAATCACAACACCCATTAACCAAAAGTAACAAAACAGTTTCGATAAATATTGAAACTAATCCATAACTGAATACAATACATATGCAAGAAAAGAAAAGTTTAAATTCCATAACATTAAAGTCTTAAAGATCATAACTTTCTTATTCTTTACACACAAATTAATCACATACTAATCCAAAACTATATAAAAATCAATTCTTCAAATTCCAAAACATAAAAAGATCAAAACTTTATAAAGCTTTCATCACAAAACACATATAAATTCCGTAAAAATAGATAAAGCTAATTGCTGCTTGCCAAACGAGCATTAAAAATCACAACGCTCAACGCTCCTAAATGCTCCTACAAGCTCTGTGCCGAACACACCCTAGGGGTGTTTGGATGCACATTTACAGTAGCTGCAACAAAATTGTACAAATTATTTAGGTGTCATTTTACAAGGAAACCATTTAATAATCATAGACATAGTCACTCGAAAGTAACTATCACAACTTCAAAGTTCAAACAACATAGGCCCATCCGAAGGTCGAAACTTTATGATTCTGAGTATTCAACACGAGACAATCATTTCAAAACAAAACGCCAAACATCACCTAAAGCTAAAAATAACTACCATAATCACTTTCTACAAATCCTTCCCTGTTTTCCACTTATTTTTCAAAAAAACTTCATAATACAAATTGTTGTTCCTAACAAGCCAAACCAACAAATAATTACTTCAATTGATTAACCTACAGCACATTAAACACCCTAATACTAATATTACATACTCATTAGACAACATTAGCAAACAGTTTCGAAGATATGCACACTATCCCTCACTTACGAACAATCCATAACTGATACAATCACATGCAAGCAAAAAAAATAACTTTATCCCATACATTAAGTTTAAAGATCATAACTTTATTATTCTTACACACAAATTATATCACTATTTAATCAAATCTAAGCACAACTTACATTACAAACATATAAAAGAATAGATAATACAAGGATTATACTGTTGACCCTCATCAAAAGCAGGAGGAACTTGTCTATTATATGAGCCACTAATTGTATCAAAAACTATTACACCACCATCTCCCATTTGCTGACACCTTTTTATAAAATTTCTTTATTAAAACACAAAAATTATAAAAAATGGTTTTACTAAAATTCTTAAAAAGTTATTTTAAAATCGTTTTTCTCAAATGTTTGTAGAATTGGATATGATTGAGTTAAAAGTAGTGGGAAAAAACAGCATGAAGATGAAAATAAAGATTTTTTCTTTTTTAATATAATATTTGGTGTTATAAAAAAAAAGAAAATTATTCGGGTTGGTGGGCCTTTTTTATGGAAGTATGGTATGTTTTTTAATATTTGATAAGCAATAAGAAGGTTTTGTTTTGTGAGAATTGCATACTAGGTTCCATCTAGGTTGTTGGAAACGAGTCGAGCTTTGTAGAGTGATCGTTTAGCACTAGGTGATGCTGGTTGTTAAGTTTTATACAAATTTGAGTTGGTTTGGGTGTGAAAATTCATCTAAATCGTCGGAATGTTTACTAGCTAATCATAAATGGGTCATGACCATGTGTTTATTGGACTGATAAGGTTAATTCGACATATATTTCATGCTTGAAATAAAATGTCGCAAATTGTTTTAAATAATAACTTTAGTACATATCACCTAGAAAAGAACTTGACAAACTTTGTGGAACCAAAAACAAAATATCGGTTCAACTAACACTAACGCAATGCATATTATATAATAGTGGATAGTGATAATTGTTAAAAGACAAAAATACATCGTTGGTCCCTAAACTTTCCATAAAACAACGCCATGCACCTTAAGTTTTGAAAATCGTCGTCATGAGTCCAAAAGTCAGGTTTTTTAGGCCAAATGCGTCCCTTTGACTGTTTTCCCTTGGTCAATGTTCCGTTTTTTGTTGCCAAATCCCGTTATTCTTGTTAAATGACTATTTTACCCATGTATAATCTCATCCTATCACTCTTTTCTTCATTTCTTCCATATCTATCTAGCCAAAAAAGTTACTCATCCTGACCAAGAACCCTAACCTCCAAATCCACAGTCACCTCCGTTCAATCTCCAACGCATCTTCTATTTTAATTGATGAATATACTCAGTTGACGATGAAGGAGAAAGGGATGACGTGGATGATTGTTTTGATGTCGGAGTTGTCTCCGGCTAGGATTACACTTTGCCCTTTCTCCTACTGGTAATCTAGTAATTCTATACTACTTTGTTTGTTACTGTATTTTTGGACGATTTTAAATGGGCTCATGAAATTTTCTTTTTGTTATAACAACTCCAAGTGGGCAACCAGAACATGCTAATTACTTTGTTCGAATGAGTTCCTGATAATAAATGTCACAAGAAATTTAGCCTGTAACTGTCATAGATTATTGACTAATGTTATAAGAAACTTGATATTGAACATTATCATGCTAACTTCACAAATCACAATATAGTTCACAATTCAAAAAGGCCATAACCTGTGTAATTTTACGCTATTTGTTTCTGTTTTCTTTTTTTTTTTCTTTTTTTTTTTCAATTTTTTATTTATTTGGGATGGTGTCAGTATGTATTGGTTTTTCTGTATTTAGGAAATCTGTCAATAGCTCAATTTCATGTTTTAATATTTTTTTTGTTTGTGTTTCATTAGGACATATCTGTGTCCAAATGCCACTAATCTGGATGTTGAACATGTGGAGACCAAATCTAGGGGGTGTTTCTTTTTTTCCTTAGCTAAGGCCATGTGGGTCCCACGTTATATATGAGTCTCTTAATGGGGAGAGATCATATTTATATGCCTTGGGGATATAGAGCCACTAGTGGAAAAATGTGAGCTCCATATAAAAAATATTATTATTAAATACTTTATGTGGACTCATTCCCTTAGTTAAGGGAAAAAGAAACACCCCCTAGTCTTGTTACTGAAACATTGTGTTAATACAAATATCGTCTAAAAAACCGTTATTTATATTTTACGATCTTTACTTAGTTTTGTTAACGACAAAAGGTAAGTTTATTTTTAGCAACAAATAAATATAGTTTAAAAGTCTTTTAATTAACATCACTCAAACTACATTTACATTAAAGTGATTTCAAATTGTAAAATGGTCAAGAATACTTTTAGAATATATACATGTTAAGTAGTACTTCATATGTTAAAAATATCATATAAGTATAATTAGTAAGTTTTTTATATTTAGTGTGTCTTAGTAAGTAATTAGTAATCATACCTTTTTAGTAAAACATTTACTTACTAAACATTTCATATTAACATTTGTAAGTTACTAACATATACATTTTACAAGGTTTACTTTCTTGTTTAAATATTTCTAAATATGGAAGAGTACACTTGTTTACATCATCACTTACATCACACATGTCCTTTCAAGGAAACATTTGTGTAAGAGACATGTTTTATTTTGTTAAGATTCATACTCAAAGATCTCAAAAGTTGACTTTGTGAGATCTTGAGAATATTGAGTTAGATTGGGAAAGATTTGTGCAGAATTCTGTCAGACCTTCTTGCGGAACCAAAGACCACAACGGACGGAACCAAAGGATTGGTTCCGTCGTTTCCATGG
>LBNU01024622.1:18794-33539 GCA_014162995.1 Artemisia annua | reverse complement strand
TTTCAATATGTCGCAAAAATTTATATAAAAAGGTTTTGTATAAAACTTTTTTATATAAAAAGTTTTTATATAAAACATTTTTGCGACATATTTAAAATTTTAAAAAAAAAACGTAAGAAAAACGGATAAAAACGGACAAAAACGGATGAAAATGGACAAAAACGGATAAAAAAGGACAAAAATGGATAAATACATATAAAAATTGATAAAAACGGACAAAAACGAATAAAAACGGATAAAAACGTATAAAAACGAAATAAAACGTAAGAAAAACGGACAAAACGTAAAAAAAAAGGACAAAGGGGCTAAAGTGTAACAAAGGAAAAAAAATATTAAAAAAAAATCCAAAAAAAACGTAGGAATTTTTTTTTTCAAAGAATTCGAAAAAAAAATTAAATTATAGGTTAAAGGAATTTTTTTTTTCAAAGAGTTCGAAAAAAAATTAAATAATAAGGTTAAAGGATGGGTGCTATAATGGTGGTTAACCAAAAAGGGCTAAAGTGTAACTGCTAACGGAGTTCATTTAACGCCAGTTAAGTCAAAGGACCAAAAGTGCACGTAACAGTGCAGTCAACGTACCATTTTTGCAATTAATGAACAGTAAGGACGAAACGTGCAATTTGGCCAGGACGATTTTTGCAATTTTCTCAACAAATAAAGTGTGTCTTTTAACCGCGCACGATGTCCACATCTCCAGAATCCAAAAGATACGACAAAAACAAATAAAAAAACATACCAGTAAAGTAAGTAGTCGGAAGGAATAATCCTCCTCAACTGAAAACAATCCAACATCTTCTCTCTCTCACCTAACTAATAGTAAAAGAAAGATGATGAAGCAGAAGATAATGAACCGTTTTCATAAACGGAGCTCATCATCGTCTCTTGATTTTAAAACAGGCGAGAAGCTTCATTTTAAATTCTCTAGTCTTCAAGCTCTTCAGGTAGCTGCTGCCTAATTATGTTTTAACTAAGTAAATGACCGTAATTGTATTGACTTGCTAAAAAATCTCTAGTCTTTAAGCTCTTCAGATGTTTAGTTTGTTTGGGATTTTGTTATGTTTAGGATTAGGAAGATGTATTAGTAAGTTAACTAATTATGTATGTGGTTTAAGTTTTAAATCAGATAAGTTACTACAATTATGTCAATCTTTGTCTTATGGAAGAAGCTACTAGTTGTTGTTATATTTGCACAACGTACGCATTTTGATTTTTATATATGAAGTGGAGTGAGGTAAATAACAGTTGTTGTCAAGAGTTGTAATTAGGTTTTGGTGATTGGTAATTGAAATTATTTGTTTAACAATTTTTATTTTTTAGTTTCAATTGGTACTTTCTTGATCCGGTCAAAGTGTGCAAGTATGGTGGTTATTTTATGGTGAAATTAAATAACGACTTCTTTGATTAGGAAACATGTCTTAATTATTACAGAATGATGAATAATATTAATGCTTGTTAGTTTTTTAGGGATATGATGTTATCATTATTAGGATGTTTAGCAAGTTTTGTCAAGTTAATGATACACTGTAATCAGTGCAGTGTCTTTTTGTTGTAAATTGCTGATTTTTGAGTAAGGATAATTGCCTAAAATAGAAAGGTTTGCAATCTACTGTCAAGTTTCAATTAATAATGTTCTAATTTTTGGTAAAAGTTTTTTTGTTATTGTTGGTTGAAAAAATAAGTAGGTTGCTTTAAGTGGTAAAAAATGTTTATATTTCGCTCAAACCCATGGATTAGTCGGTTAAAAGGTTGTAAACCATGTAAATTTGTAATTGCTAGAAAAATTAAACCTTTTTAAATATAGTTACTATTATGTGCAGTCTTGAGCGAGGTCGTTGTCTTGATTGATGAAAGTCGGCTGGTTTTGCGCAGTTAGCCCTTAAAATTTCGTGAATACTAAGCTCTTCAATTAGGAGAAATCTCTTATGTAAATTCTGCTCTTATATAAGTTAAAACAAACCTTATTATTTTTTGTTATTGTAACTACACATAATTTTTTTGTTTTGTTGATACTTAACTTTTCTTTAGCAAAATGTTCTACTATTTGAAGTGAAGCAGTAATAGACATGTTACAGCTATTTTTGGGAATATGTTGTGAGAGGCTGGCCCATGTTCGATTTCAAGTAGCTGTTGCAAGATTTGTTGTTTGTTGAGGATTCACTTTCCCATTTTTGGTTTCTGTTTGTAGGTACCCGTGGGATGGGATAAGCTTACATTGTCTCTCATATGTGTAGAATCAGATAAAACTGTTACCAAAACAGGTAGAGCGTCTGTGTGGAATGGAAATTGTCGATGGACAGAGACCTTATCTGAATCCATTTGGCTATCCCAGGGTGACTCTTCAAAAGAGCTTCAGCAATGCCTGTATAAACTTCTCGTTTCAAAGGTTTGATGCAAATTTTGACTCATTGTGCTCATGTTCATTATATACAATCGAGACTTATTTCATCTGTGTGTGATACGCTATGATATGCGTTTGGCAGGGATCAACCAGATCTAGCATCCTTGGGGAGGTTACTGTTAATTTGTCAAATTACTTGAATTCAGAAGCATCCCATCCTGTTGCACTACCACTTATAAAGTGTGATCATGGGACACTTTTACAGGTCAGTCGATCGGATACCACCTGGCATATTCAGGAAGATATAACTCTATTGCTGGATTCTTTAGCTGTATATATATATTCCGTTTTTATGTGGGTCTCTGATTTTGTGCATTCTATGAAAATACTGCCTTCATTTTTTCTTAGAAGGCAACATTTTTTTCTGTGGGTCGTAAACCTCGTCTAAGAAAGCTCTAATTCCCAGAAGAAGCTATTATAATATTATATGCACTTCTAGCATTATCGAACACCTTAAATAAACTTTTATTTTCTTATGCGTGATAAGTAATATAGTCACAGTGACCTATAGAATATATCTGATTGCCATCATTCGGAACAAGATTTCTCATAGTGCGGTATAGTTATTATGTATTACGAAAATTTACTATCGCGTGCCCTGGATACTTCAATAGTCAATAATATATGTAACTTGAGTGTACTTAAAGCTGAGAGTATGAATACAATAGGAGTGGTATTTATATGAAATGTAGAGAAGCTTATAAAAATATTATTACTCTCATTAAGTTACATTATGCTTAGGGGTTGATTTTAGTATGATACTGTCTTTGCATATCATCTTCATCTCATGGGATTAGGACTTTGCTGTTGCTGGTCTTTAATTTGTAAAATAGACCTTTCTTAAGGGATGAAGTCTTGTATTTGCTCTCAGAAGGAAGAATTTGGATTCTCTGTTTGCAGGTCGCTATCCAGTGCGTAACTCCTCGAGCAAATTTGAGGTTTGTTCCTGAACAAGAGACGCTTAGTGTTTTGTATGCCAATGTTTGCAAAGGTTGTAACGTACTGCATCTTTCATGAAAACAGATGGAGAGAGTCGAATTCTCTTGGTGGAGATGTCAATTCAGACTATAGTGATTTAGATAGCATTTCAGAAGCAGCAGACACTACAAACACCACAAATGTAGGATCTTCAACAACCAATAGCATTCCTGATACATCTCATGCGAGAGGACTCGGTAGCAGGGTATATTACAACTAACTCTTATAACTCAGTAAACACTTGTTAACGAAATTGCTAGTGTTCACTTTTCACCATTTCATACCTCTGTAGAGCCGTTACTAAGACTACTCGTCTAATTGGGATTTTTTTTACATATGAACTTTTAGACACAATGAAATAACATCAGTCCTGTTATATTTTTAGCAGGAGACAAGCTCATCGACAGTGAGATCGCATCATAGCTTTGATTCAATGGAGGATTCTTTCGGCAGGGAAAGTTCTGTTAGTAACCTAAGTGAAGTTGCAGTGGATCTGGTTGGAAAACCGGAACCAGTTGTCTCTCAAAGTAGCACGCCATATAGCTCAGTCAATGCTTATGAATCTCCTAAGTCAAGTCGCTCTCCTTTCAGCCCAGGTTCAGGAAAGAATAGTCTAAATCGAAGACAAGACTCTGGTGTTCGCGCATCACCATTACGAAGTTTTGGTTCCTCTGAATTTGTTCTGGATGAAGAGATTACACCAGAAGAACTTCGTGCAGAAGTAAGAACGTGGGAAAGAAATGCTCGGAAATTGAAGGTTGATCTTGATTTATCAAGAAACGAGACAATAAATCAAACAAAAAATCTAGAAAATGTGACCATGGAGCTTTCTGCACTACAAACAGAATGCAAGGGGCTGAGAGATGAAATTAAACACCTGAAAGTTCTCCTGGGTGAATCTGCAGGTAAACAAAGGGATGCTGCCAGTTTAAAAGTTCAGGTTCAAGATAAGAAGGATATCCAGGCAGAGTTGGAAGAAGAAATCAGATTTCAGAAAGATTTGAATAATACGCTGGCTCTGCAGTTAGATAAAACTCAAGAATCAAATGTTGAGCTGGTTTCTGTTCTCCAGGAATTGGAAGAGACTATAGAGAAACAGAGATTGGAGATCAAGAGTCTTGGAGCGTCAGGACGACCAGCAGGCGATTCAGATCATGAAGACAGTCCTTTAGAGGCCCCAAAGGCGGATTTACTTATGCACGTTGATGACAGGTCAAAATTAGAGCTCGAATTACAAAAGTTTCAGGAATCACAAAAAGAATTGGAAAGTACAATCCAGTATCTGGAGAAAACATTGGAGGAGAAAAATCTGGAAATAGAACTCGAGAGAGACCTGAAAACTCAAATGTTATTGAATAGTGAATCAGAATGGACAAAGAGATTAAGCTTGAAAGATAAAGAAATCTTGAAAGTGGAAGGAAGATTATCAGAAGCTCTTGCTGCTCCAGTTAGTACGGAAACTGAGTATCAGGAAATTGAAACTCCTGATCTCGTTGAAGAAGTTAAAGTATTAAAGGACAAGGTTCTCGAGCTCGAGAGAGATTGTAATGAGCTTACTGATGAAAATCTAGACCTCCTCTATAAGCTTAAAGAATCAGGTAAGGATCTTTCTACCAGTATTCAAGGTTCTGAGTCACCCAGTGTTGAAGATTCCGAAGTAGGCAATACAGCTGCCAGATACTTGCAAATTCGTTGCAATGATCTGGATAGTAAGTGTATAAAACTGGAGGCTCAGTTGTCTGATATGCAATTAGTAAATAGTCGACTAGAGGAAAATTTGGAAGTTACCCAAAGAGAACTTAATGATACAAAAGAGTCACATATTTTAGGCAGCAAGAAGCTGAAAGAACTAGAGTCCCGTAATCAGGAGTTAGAGCTTCACTTAACAGAATTAGAAGAAGATAATTTGGACTTATCAGGGCGCATATCTGGACTGGAACCTCAGTTGCGGTATTTGACTGATGCAAGAGAGTCGAGTCATTTAGAAGCAGAGCATTCAGAGTCTCAAGTCGTGAAACTACAGGCGGAAATAGAACGACTGGAAAATGAAGTAGAAACGATTAGAGTTGATACGAGACAGAAAGTGGAGGACATGCAAAAACGGTGGTTAGAAGCTCAAGAAGGGTGTGAGCATCTTAAAAAAGTAAATACCAAATTGCAGTCTACTACAGAAAATCTAATGGAAGAGTGCAGTTCACTTCAAAAGTCAAATAGTGAGTTAAGGCAACAAAGATCAGAGTTACATAATCGTTGCACGGATCTAGAAACCAAATTGAGCGAGTCACTAGATAATTTCTCGAATGTTTCAAAAAGTTTGGAAGATTTAGAAGAAAAATTATCATCAATGCTCGATGGGATTGCTTCAAAAGAGAAATTACTTGATTCAGAGCTTGATGGTTTGCATGTGCAGTTTAAAGAGCACACAGAGAAGTGTACGAGTTCTGAAAGCTTGTTGAATCAAATGTATCGGGAGAAGGTGGTTGAAGTTGAAAAGCTCCAACAAGAGGTAGAACACCTCAGTACACAGATATCAGCAACTCAAGATGAAAGGGAAAGAATGGCTTCTGAAGCAGTACTTGAAGTGCACGTTTTACGTGCAGATAAGGATAAATTGGAGAAAAATATTGCAGAAATTGAGGGAAAACTTAGATTATCTGAGAAAAATCTTGATACTGTCCAGGTTGAATACGAAGAAACAATTCTAGAGCTGAAAGGTCAGCTTGCTACTTCCCAACAGAACCATGGAGTTCTAGCAGCCAACCATGAGAAGTTGATCGAGTTGTCAGAGAATACAAGATCCAGTGAAGAAAAATTGAAAAACACAGTTGGCGAGCTTTCTGCTAATCTTAAATCTTTTGAATACCAAAATGTGCAATTGACAGAAGAAATTTCAAGCATTAAGGATCAGATGCAGAAAATTCCAATCTTGCAGGATGAAATTGTGGCCCTTAAGAACTCACTAAATGATGTGAAATACGAGAAAGAAAGACTGGAAGCCTCTTCACAAATGATATCTGAGGATTTTCAACAATTGAAACAAGAGAATGCTGCATTAGTAGAGAAAGCCTCTAGCATGCAGAAGGTGGTGATTGAATTGGAGGAACATAAACGTAATAAGATTGTTTTGGAAGAAAAACTTATGCGTCTTGAAGGGGATCTAACTGCTAGAGAAGCTTTAGGTGCACAGGATGCTGAGTTGAAGAACGAGGTTGGGCGTCTTAAACGGTCAAACAGTCAACTTCAGTGGAAGATAGATCGTCTACAAGAGGAAAATGATGAATACATAAAGAAAATAGAAGCCCTTGAAGATCAGAAGAATTGTTTAAAACCAGATGTAAATGAGCTTGCTACTAATAATACAGATCTTTCTAATGGTTCAGATAGTACCAGTATACCTCATGACGACTTGAAACTGACAGAGGTACATATCAGATTTTTTCTTTTCTTTGCACTTCCGAAGTGAGCATACCAAAGTCATGATAATAGGGGTAACCAATTTTGGTCTAATTTCTATATTTGGTAACCTGCTTTTTCTACCAGAGATGACCATATTCAATAAGTTTAATAAGAAATTCTCAATTTTCAAAAGTTCAATCCAGGATTAAATATTTCGCTGTACTTTTTACCTGGTCGAAATGATGACAGCAGCTAACCTGTCCTAATTTTGACTAAGTTGGTTTTCTGACGCTGCACCTGAAACTGGTTAACTTAAAGGATTAGCAATGGTCAAACTTTTTTAACCTTTAATTTTTTATATTTTTTTTCTGGCCAAAAAAAGTGGGTTACACAAACTCAGAAATTGACTAAAGTGGTTACCTTTTTATGCAATTTACCCATAAATTTACCTCCTAGCATTGGCCTTTTTCTCTTGATAGGATGTGGAAGCTAATACAGTTGATGAATCCTCGAGAATCCAGTCATTAGAGAGTGCACTGGCCGAGGCTTTGGAGGCCAATGAAATGTATAAAGTGCAGCTCAAAAGGTTTGTGTGAGAGTGCTCTTTAGATTATAATCATGTTAGTTTCTAAGGGTGACAATTTTGACCCACTGCTTATCAATTGGTTGATTTGGGTTATGAGTTCCCCCAAATAGATCAAATAACTAATTTAGTTAAAAGTGAAAAATGGATCAGAAGGCTCAAAAAGGTCGGAACTTTCCCAAAGTGTAGTTAAAAAGTAAAACACCCTAGTAAAATTTTTATATCATTATTATGATAATATATATTTTGTAACTTTCTTTGGCGCGGAAATTACATTTAAAAATACATAAAGTGGACGTCTGACAGTAAGTGTTAGTTCGTAAATCCAACCCACCACGTTTTGACCTGTTTACCCACTCCACTCGCTTTGCTTGTTTTGCCACCAGTATTACTATCATAGTTTAGCTTTTTTTCCACAATAACGGATCTTAAGTTAAAATACGGTATGCTCGATTTGAATATGTATATGGTTTTTTTAATGTAATGTAGCTTCTCTGTTTCACTAGTGTACTAATTACTGCTACTATTATCAACTTGCAGCTTCATGTCTGAGGAACATGTTCGTCAGTCAGATATTCCTGCAGGGTTACAAGTTCAAAATGAAGCAATCAACAAAGAAAGTAAGCATAATACTTCATCACTTGAGACAGAGTTGAATGAACTTCAAGAACGCTACCTCCACATGAGCCTGAAATATGCAGAAGTTGAAGCTCAACGTGAAGAGCTTGTCTTGAAACTAAAGGCCGTTGGCCCTGGAAGGAGCTGGTTTTCATAACCCATTGTCTGGCCAAGATAAGATCTTCCCTTTTCATTCTTTCTATTTCAATATTCATGAAATTACATCCGTGTCTCATGGATATCTATATGAGGAAGAAAATCGAGATTATATCACTGAAAAAGGGCACTGATGTGATATAATGAGACCAGTCGAGTAAATATAAAATTGGAGAGGTAGATCATATGATTAATATGTAATTATATCTTTCGAAGAGATGTTTTCTTTGATCTGTACTTTGAGTTTTACAGACAAATCTCTTCCTTCCGCGTTGTATGCCATGTAAAATGTAATATTCACTTCTCAAGCACTTTATTTTTATTCTTATAATTAGTAATTTTCGTATAAAGCTGTGATCTTTATCTAGTGATATGCTGGCATATTGGTCAGCTGAAATCAGCACAAGTAGTTGTAAATTGTAATATTTGCAAGAATTATTACTACGATATCTGTAACCATATTCTGTTGTTATTGAAATTTCCTGTAGAGTGGAATGAGTGTAATGAGTCGAAGAGAATGGGACTATAAAGTATTTGAGTCTGACTCGAGCTGAGGAGGGAGGACAAACATCCATGGTGTTGATGTTCTCAAGTTCTGTGATGGGAGATGGTCCCTAATTAGTTGATGTATCTTCGTTATTATAATGAATGAAAAAAATTACAAAGGTGTTACACTTGGTTGGATGACCATATAGCACTCACTCACACAAAAATTAAAACCTTGGTTAAATTTGTAAGTGAATTCAAACTCCCTTGATGGAGATCAGGGAGTACTGTTAGTTTAAAGGGCAAACATTAATAATTTTTAGAAACTACATTACAAAACAAGTTCGTTAGGGTGCAAATTACAAAGATAGTAGGATATTTTAAAAATTTTTACACTACAATTTTGTTCGCTAGGGAGGCACATGCCCTCCGTGCCCCTCCTGTCTCCACCTCTCGTTTAAACGACAAAGTAAATGTTCTTAAATATATTATGATTAAAAGAAGCGAGTATTTACTCTTGACAAACAATATTATACTAGAAGGTTATCCGCGCAATGCGGTGGTGGGTACCCGGTGACAATTTTTGTAGCGAGCAAATGTTTTTCAGGGGTCTGGTGATGGAGGGGTCTTGTGGTGGCGGCAATGACGGTGGTGGCGAAAGTAAGTGAGCCGAGAGAGAACCTGTCAGTGGGTTGTGTGTGTCTTTTATGTGTTTGGTGTGTGATAGTGGGTTGTGTGTGTCTTTTATGTGTAGTATATATACATAAGGTTAGGGCAAGACTCGATTTTAATGGGCCATTACAAGTTTCTAATGGGCTATTACAAGTCTTCATATGGTTTAAATGAGATGCATTAATATTGGAGGATGTTACAAGTATGAGAATTTAAGACGTTAATTATGTGTATGCTGAATTTTTATGCTTAGCAAAAGTAACTTCCTTGTTATAGAAATGTTTTTGGTTTTAAAAATTTTAAGACTACTATATTTAGAATGTCCTAAACCCTTTATAAAAGAGTATTAGCAGGATACCCGCGCGTTGCAGCGGCGGGTACCCTGAAATTAAATTTTCTGGTGAATCATGTATTTTAGTTTATTATGTTCTTTTTGACAATAAATTTACGTACGGATATCAAGAATTTCGTTTAGCCCGTGCTCATTCGCGCTTGAGCCCGTTTGGCCCGCACCCGTTTGGGCTCAAGCCCATTTAGCATGTTTCCTGTTCGGGCTTGACTATTTGTATAATGTGCTTTATTATTTGTATTAGTGAGATTTAGTGCAGGAATTGTGTTTAATTTGGTTGTACGTTATGGTTGATAATTTTTATTTCTTATGTAAGGGGTGTTTTAATAACTGCATTAATTGTATTTATTGACCAGTTAACTAATTAACTATAGTTAAATAGCATTATTTTTTTTATTATTATTTTTTTAATATGTGCATTAAAGTAGTGTACACTATACTTCTCGTCTTGTAAGTCTGAAAATTATGTGCAGTGGTGTACACTATGCTTATATTCTTGTAAGTCTTAAAATTTATAAGCATTAAAAGCTATACTTGTAACAACCCAGACTTTTTAAAGACATTTAAATTTGTAGGCTTTTAATTATATGTGTATACATCTTTCCTATTAAAGAAATGTTTTTGGTCTTAAACATTTTAAAACTTCTAAATATAGATGTCCTAAATACATTATAAGATAGTATAGATAGATAAGAACTTGCATGAGGTCTTCATGCCCGGGCTTTTTGGCATGTCAAACATTAAATAAATGATGTGTAAAATCAAAAAATATATATATAAATAAATGACATGGACACCTTTTGTACTTGTCAAATGGTCGCTAGCGCAAAACTGTGACCATTTTTAAGTATAAAACAAATTCAAAAGTTTTGATTGTAGTAATAGTATTTTTTAGAGTAAGTTAACTAGACGAGGAAATTTGTGCAAGTACGTTGTCATTTTGTGGACTCATGTAACCTTCAAAATTACAAGCGTTAATTGTTTATCAAATGATCTAGGATACTATGTAATTAACTTAACGGATATTTATTAAACTTAACTGAATCTTATGTTTAATTTAATAAATTGATGTTTTTTCTACTTTTGTTCATTCATTTTTAGCAATTGTGATTTTAATAAGTTGGTTTCAAATAGATAATGTGCTAAAGATGATCCATTTTTAAACGCACTCGCATTTATTGGGAAAAGCAACTTGGTGGAGCTCAAACATAGCATAAATAGCAATTTATTCAAGTCAATTCGCAAACTAAGAGTCTCTCTCATTGGACCAGAAAATCATGAAAAAATCCTACATGATTTGCTTCAAGTATAAACTAACGCGGCGAGTTGCCCACCAACTAAGGTTGTGGGTTCAAACCTTGCTGGTGGCATTTGTGAAATATATTCTGAGATAGGTGGTACAAGGTGTAAAAAAAAAATTGTCGTTACGAGAAAAAAAACGTAGTACTGTAGTAGTATGCTTTTAATATTTATTTTATGGCCAATGAATCATTCTAAAATAATGTACACAACCAATAAACACCTTTACAGGAAGGCAATTCACTAGTAACCAATGTATTTATAAATTCATTTAATAATTGTTGCTAATGAAAGTAGGGGTGTTATTCGGTTCGGTTTTCGGGTTATTCGGTTAATTCGGTTCGGTTAATTCGGTTAAAAGTTTTTTTAGGGTCAAACCATGAACCAAACCAAACCGAATTAAAATTCNTCTTATATGTTTATAGATTTAATAAATTGATGTTTTTTCTACTTTTGTTCATTCATTTTTAGCAATTGTGATTTTAATAAGTTGGTTTCAAATAGATAATGTGCTAAAGATGATCCATTTTTAAACGCACTCGCATTTATTGGGAAAAGCAACTTGGTGGAGCTCAAACATAACATAAATAGCAATTTATTCAAGTCAATTCGCAAACTAAGAGTCTCTCTCATTGGACCAGAAAATCATGATTAAAAAATCCTACATGATTTGCTTCAAGTATAAACTAACGCGGCGAGTTGCCCACCAACTAAGGTTGTGGGTTCAAACCTTGCTGGAGGCATTTGTGAAATATATTATGAGATAGGTGGTACAAGGTGTAAAAAAAAATTGTCGTTACGAGAAAAAAAACGTAGTACTGTAGTAGTATGCTTTTAATATTTATTTTATGGCCAATGAATCATTCTAAAATAATGTACACAACCAATAAACACCTTTACAGGAAGGCAATTCACTAGTAACCAATGTATTTATAAATTCATTTAATAATTGTTGCTAATGAAAGTAGGGGTGTTATTCGGTTCGGTTTTCGGGTTATTCGGTTAATTCGGTTCGGTTAATTCGGTTAAAAGTTTTTTTAGGGTCAAACCATGAACCAAACCAAACCGAATTAAAATTCGGTTAAAATTCGGTTTTCGGTTCGGTTTGGTTGAATTCTAGTTCGGTTTGGTTCGGTTCGGTTTTCGGTTTAACCGAATTACACACTTTATTTAAAAAAATATATATATATACAAATATATTTAGCAAAAAAAGTTATTTCAAATATAAAAATTATAATTTAATATTAGGATAAAATTTTATTGTTATTTATATAAATGTAAATATAAATATAAATACAAATATAACATTTTATTGATCTTTTTATATATATAAATATATAAAAAATATATAATTTTATATGAATTCGGTTTTCGGTTCGGTTTTCGGTTTTGATTACTAAAACCATAACCAAACCGAGAACCGAATTATTCGGTTTTAGTAAATTCGGTTTGGTTATTAGTTCGGTTCAGTAATTTTCGGTTCGGTTCGGTTTCGGTTTTCGGTTTATTCGGATTTTTCGGCTCACCCCTAAATGAAAGAGACTTGAAAAAATATGATAAGAAACGTGAGTCATGACCTACAATTATACTTTCACAACTCTTGCAAGACAAAATGTATGATTGCAATTTCTCAACAACTATGACATGAGAGTGATGCTTTCCACTAAATATGAACAAGTAATATATACACGCATACATACATACATACATACATACATACATACATACATAATTCGTGGGATACAAGGAAAAGAATTCCTGTGGAATTTTATTTACGATCGAATCAAAAGTGTCATTGTCATTCTGTTTATACTTTATACAATGCTTGACATATAATCAGGAAATTAAGCAAAAACTGAACACTTTACATATATGAGAGGACGAAGAATTTGAGGAACCTACTTCATTTCAGCAGTAGATGATTAAATTCTTCTTCCCTGGTTAATTTATAATATTTTTACGATATGGAGTACGCTCGGACTACCTCAACAATGGGTGCCCGGCACAGGGGACATTTCCCTCCTCCACGAACCAACTCATTTGCACACTGTGAACACGTGCACATGTGGCCACATCTGTACCAGATAACAGGATAGGCAGAAACAAATGTCAAAAAATTGAAGCTCACAAACAGAGATGACTAGATTAAGCGGTCAGGCAGGTTGGGTGATGGGTAATTTAGTCTATGGATATTCTAGTGTCAACATACATAGTTGGAACATCCCTTTGAGGATTTTGATCTTGTTACCTAAAAGAAAACTATCAATTTATCTGTTTTGCTTAAAAAACATTGTTATTGCGAAAGAGCACCTACCGACATAGGCAGCCCCTTTTAATGTAAATAAAACTAATCTAAGAATATCAAGACCAAAGACACTTGTTGGTTGTTACATACAAAAAACAGCTAGTTTCTTCCTGTGTTACAAGGATGCAGGGTGCAGAAAATTAGGTGCATGGCATGTGAATACTCTACCAATTTATCAATGAATAAAAATGCACGAGGGTGTTAGCCTGTGTCTTAGCTTATTGTCTAAAGGGGATTTTTTTTTTTACCAAAGATGATATATACAAACCACTTATGCATACTAAACAAACTCGAGTAAACCAGATGCATAGAAGAAAGACAACAAAGTACCTGTACAGAAGCGAATCAATTGCGCTATCACAACAAATACAACATGTCCCCTTTTTGACATGAACCCATTTGGATCCATCTTCAGAAGTTGCAGCATCAACACCTACAAGACATTTCACTATGTTTAATTTGCTTATTTAGGTGTGCATCTATTATAACATAAGTAATTGTACAAAAAGTGACAAAACGGCAGGGTGGTGAACACGTCATCTTTTAGTAAGCGACGAAATGTATCAGGTTGGGGTGGGTTGGGTTGGGCCAGCCCGCAACACTTCTTAAGCATTCTTTTAACTTTAAATATCTGATTTGTTAAATAATATTCAAGAACATTAGCATGAGTAGCTTGTACCTTGTTCACCCCCTGCCCGATTCAAAGCAGCAGAAACTTCCTGTCTTACAGAACGTTGCAACTCAAGTTGCATGTCCATGCAAGCTTCGAGCATCCTCTGCATGTGACTCATGCCTTGCTGCAGTCTCGCCATATCCGCCCTCAAGTCATTAATCATCTCCCACTCCTGCCCCATATGTTGCCATTCATTAGGTGAAAATACAAAGTTAAGGACAAACGTAATAGCAATACAAGAAAGAGCCTCACAAGTTCAGAGCGATGAATACTGTGACGGGACCAACTAGAATGAGACAAATCATGGTGCCAAATTGGTTGTGGTGGGGGTACTGGAGGAGATGGTAGAACCAGTGAAGGTCTGCCAGTGGCTTCATGCTGGTTCACATTGTTTTCATCCCTAGGCTGCTCGTGGCCACCTTCTGGTGAAGCTGGAGTAGGCAAATTTCTGTGAAGATCCCAATCTATAGGGGCACGAGTTTGCCTTTCCACATATGATTGAATCAAATGATCCAAGCTCTCACGGAATCCACTTCGAAGAAGATTAGAAACACTTCTCCTATGGTAAACAAAAGAATCAGTTACACAAGGAAACGGTAGCGATGGCAACCCACTTACTTATGAATGGGCTGATTCGGGTTTAAAGCCCACCAAAGCTTATAATGCATAAGTGATATAAAATAAAAAAAATAAAAAAATAAAATTATTCATGAACATTATAATCTTGACAAGTTGATTATCTATAAACTAAACAAAAGAGGGTACGATTAAGCGCAACCTGTTTCGAAAAGTATCTGGAAACTACCTGTTTAGGCTGTTATCCAGCCCGCCC
>LBNU01024621.1:126430-194595 GCA_014162995.1 Artemisia annua | reverse complement strand
AGGGTCTTTTGAGATTTTGTTGTTTTCCGCACTTTTTCACTCCGAAAACGCCCGAAAATGCTTCTTTTGTGATTTTCTCCTCAAAAGTACCTAAAATGAGAAAAGAAACGACTTTGGGAGAAATCCGATCCAATAATATACGAATTAGGACTTAAACTGACCCTTAAAAACGTAACATTTTTCGTCTCATCAGTGTCCATATCTTGTTCTGAAAGCGGTCTTAGGGATATCTTCTTCCCTCACTCTCAGTTGATGATAACCTGATCGTAAGTCGATCTTCGAATATACACTCGAACCTTGTAGTTGATCAAATAAGTCATCAATCCTGGGTAATGGGTATAGATTTTTGATAGTAAGTTTGTTCAATCCACGATAATTGATACACATCCTCATAGATCCGTCTTTCTTCTTTACGAATAGGACAGGAGCTCCCCAAGGTGATGTACTTGGGCGTATAAAACCTCGATCGGTTAATTCCTGGAGTTGTTCAGAGAGTTCCTTCATCTCTGAAGGGGCTAACCTATAGGGTGCTTAAGCTATAGGTGCCGCTCCGGGGATTAAATCGATTTGAAATTCTATCTGACGAACGGGAGGTAAGCCAGGTAAATCCTTAGGAAAAACTTCTGGGTATTCCCTGACTACAGGGATCTCCTCCAGTCGTTTTTCATCTGCCTTAGTCTCCGTTACTTGAACCACGAAGACTTGACAACCTCGTGACATGTATCATTCCGTTTTGATACATGAAATGAAGTTAAGTCGAGTTTTACTTCGATCTCCTCGGATAGTTAAAGTCTCACCGTTGATAGGTATATGGATGATTTTCTCGTCACAAAGAATCTTTGCTTGATTCTTGGACAATCATTCCATTCCCACAACAACATCAAAACTACCGAGTCTAATGGGTATGAGATCGATCTCGAAGGGGTGGTTATGTAAAGTTAGGGTACAACCCTTGATGACCGTGTTAGTACTAACTAAATTTCCGTTGGCCATTTCTATCTCATAGTAAGTATCTAAAGCTATGGGTTTAATCCTAAGTCTAGAGGCTAAGGGTGTAGATATGAAACTCCTATCGGCTCCAGAATCAAATAATATTCTAACTAAGTGATTGTTTAAGAGAAACTTACCCGTGACTACGCTCGGATCTTATGGATCATTCTTATCCCTCAACATATATGCTCTTCCCTGGGCACCATCAGTATTTTTCTTTGGACATCTAATTGCAAAGTGTCCTTTTTCTCCGCAAGTATGACAAATGACCGTTGTTGGTGGTGGATTACCCCCAGTAGCTGGTCCTTTGTTCTTGCAATCCCTTGAGTGATGACCCACCTTGTTACATGTTGTACATTTAATGAAACAAGGCCCTGTGTGATGCCAGTTGCATTTCTTGCACAGAGGGGCATTCCTAGCATAACCACTTCTCTCATTTGGAGTGGCGGCATATGCTCTCGCAGTCTCTTGCCTTGGTTGAGGATAGGGGTTGGTACGGTTATTACTAGTGGTATTACGAGTGTTACCGAAAGCTCTCCCATTGTGGAACTTTCGTTTATTATCGTAGGGCGCTGGCACAGAGTTGTGCTTTGTTACTTGGTCTATTAACCTTAAAGTTATGTTAATGGCTTCCTCTAAAGTTTGAGGTTTAGAGGCAGTAACATTCCCTTCGATACTTCGGGGCAAACCTCCGATGAAAACTTCTATTGTCTTTTCAACAGTTGGCACCATTGTAGGACACAAAGTTGCCAACTCTTGAAATCTCCTAATATAAGTTGCCAACTCTTCCATTTTCTTAATCTCCGTCCGAGGGCAGTATTTCTTAATCATAAGATTCTTAAATTCAGTCCACGATAGCTTGTATACCTCTTCTATTCCTATTGGTTGGGCATACGAGTTCCACCATGATAATGCTTCCTCAATGAGAGTACCGATAGCAAACTTAACCCTACAATCCTCAGTACAATTGCTATGGGCAAATACTGACTCATATCTCTCAAACCAGTGAATCAATCCTATAGCCCCTTCTGTCCCCTTGAAATTGAAGGGCTGACAGCTCATAAATTCCTGGTAGTTACTCTTCTTTACTACAAGAATTTCGGGGTTTCTAGCCATGTTGGCATCCCTAGCTCCTAGTGCTGCAGTCACACTGTCAGTCACTAGTCGCTGTATGTCTTCCTGAGTCATGGCGGGAGTAGTGGGAGTAACGGGAGTGGTAGCTCTTGTACGTGCCATTCTATAGGTGTTCGTAAGATGTGAGAAGAATAGTGCCATAGTTTATGTCCTAATTTCTTAGAACATTATCTGATACCAGATGGGTAGGGAATCCTAAAACTAAAAGGGTGGATTTCCTAACAAGATTCGTTATATTCCACCGAAGCTAGTTTCCCCCGTCTAAAGGCATAGTGATTCTAAAAGATCCTAAGTTTTTAGTGTTCCTAGGTATGTCTACTTGTTTTAATTTCCTATAAGTTTAAATCCTAAGGCAGTCTATAGTGTGTCCTAAGGCAATCTATAGTGTCTCCTAAGTCATAGGGGATCCTACTACGGGATACGAGTTTTAAGAAGACTAAGTATGGGTAGATTAAAACTTCTATTTTATAAAGTGAAAACCTAACAAGTACCCGTTTATAACTAAGTTATCTACCTATAAACCTATATTACCTAAGTCTATAACCTTATTTTGATTCCTTGTTATTTTAAAGTTCCTGGATAACTTCCAAAAGATCCTCTATATCAGACCTATGACTATCCCTAATATCCTCGATAATCATTTCTATAGTGGAAAGTCTAACATGTGCAGTAACTACTTCGTCAGAGTGTCCCTCATATTTTGTTTGCAACCTAAAGATTTGATTACGAGTTTTCTCTAATTCATTTTATAACCTATTTCTACCTATTCCTAGATCACTAATCCTATTTTCTACTTCTTCTATTCGCCCTAAAGATAGCTTATCTAAATGACTAAGTATTTCCTCTATTTGTTCCTCATGGCTTTCTAAAGGCGTTTTATATGAACTACTACCTATTTCAAACCTAGAGGGAGGCAAGGGTGGTATAATGATGACGTCAAATTTACCCATGATTTAAGTGTTAATTTCCCCCTAAAATGCTCATCTTTTCTATTCATATGAAGAATATATACTCTTATTTCTTCCTATTTTGGTTTCAGGGTAAAGATGAGTAAAAGAACGAACATACGCGGAAATGGAAGGACTTAAGAGCAAATACGTGGAAATTATGGATTCTGCACACACTACGGCGTAGAGGTTCATCCAACTACGCCGTAGCAAGGGTTTATGAAGACTACGGCGTAGCCCATTCTATGGCTACGGCGTAGAAGTCCACTAAAGGGCACTACGGAGTAGCAACTCTCCACCTACGGCGTAGTCCCCAATTTGAGGCAGTGAAGAACTAACGAGGCAAAGGAAGAAGTTACAGCGTAGTAACCCTAGCAACTACGACGCAGAAGCATCTAAAGAAGAAACTATGCCCGTAGCACTTGATCAAGCTACAGCGTAGTCCAGATTTACAAAGGCTACGGCTTAGCAACTTAATCAGCTACGCCGTAGCAAAGTCGGGCCTATAAATACCAGCCCTAATTCCAAGTTTATTCATTCACTTTTCACCACACAGAAGTTGGGAGAAACTCAAGGAGCAGGAGGAACGAAGTTCTAGCCTCATTGAAGTCGTTTCCAAGGGAGGATTCACACACCAATCATAAGTTTATCAATTCCTTTATCTTATATTCAATTCATGTTTACATTTATATTAATCAAACCTTGTTTTACTGCAAATATGAATATGAGTGGCTAAACACCTCTTGGTGTTAGCCTAGTTATGAAATTGTTATGTTTATGATTTAGTTTTCTACGCATCTATTGTCTATTGTTTGTATACTTTCATGGCGAGTGTTAGGACACTCTAGTCCCCGTAGTGTTGAGCGTTGGTTGTTCCTTGGAGGCTTGTGGAATTAACCCTAGGAAGCAAGCTGATAAGGATGTGACTTGGTGATAGCAATATCACCATACATGTGCGAATTAACCCTAGGACCACCTACCAATGCGATACGCTTAAAGGAATTAGGAATTAGAGGGGGTGTAAGATCTGACCATGCCGCATCTCGCTAGACTTGTCCATGTTAGTAGAGGTACTTAATGACTCTTGCATCTTCGTAGGTTCACGCCGCCCGATGAACCCTCGGCTTTACAATAGTCGTGGATAGGACAAGGTGTAAGATAGGTTTATGTGATTTAACCCTCTGATCCTAAATGTATATAACCCCCAGACGAATCGATAGGATGCACTGATAGGAAACTAATCATGATAATAACAAAAGTAGTAGTTAGGTTAACACTGCTTCTCCCTATTGATTCCTTTCTAGTTATTTACTTGCTTTGCTATTTACCTTTATTTGTCAATTTATATTCAACTCATAAACCCCCTTTTGATAAACGTGACATAGACTCTAATTAGGATCCAAACACATAGCTCTTGGGACGACCTCGGCTTTACCAACTAGCTATACCTCACACGACCAGGTACACTGCCCGTTAGTGCATTAGGTAGACCTTAGGTAAACGAGACACTTATAAATATTAAAACCTGGTCGGTAAAACATGCATCAAGTTTTTGGCGCCGCTGCCGGGGAGCTATTAGGATTTTATCTAAGTTTTTCTTTTATAATTTTAGGTGTTTATTTTTTTAAGAATTTTTGTTTTTTTTTTCTTTCTTCCTTTTCTTTTCTGTTTTTGTTTGTTTTGTAATTTCAGGATATGGGTGACGTAGATATCAACATGCTGCAGCAATACATGGCTTGGACTCAAGGTAACAACAGACCGGGCGTGGTAAGACCCGAAATTGATAATGATGTCTACTTTGAGATCAGTAGCCAGTTTATGAGGGAGCTAAGACATAAGCTTTTCGCGGGAACGGATGATGAAGATGCTCACCTACATGTACGAAGAGTATTTGGAGATTGCAGATCTTTTCCACACTCCTGGCGTCACTCATGATGCACTAATGTTGAGGGTATTTCCAATTACACTCACAATGGCAGCCAGAAGGTGGTTAGATAAAGTTCCTACAGGAACAATAAATACATGGGCTCTTCTAGAGAGGGCATTTATTCAAAGATATTGTTCACCTTCAAGGATTTCCAAGAAGATGGAAGAGATAAGGAATTTCAGACAAGGAAAGGATGAGACATTGTTTGATGCTTGGGAAAGGTTTAATGACCTTCTTTACATGTGCCCAACGCATGATCTCAACAACTATCAAAAAGTCCTTATTTTCTACAGAGGTTTAAGCATCCCTTCCCGCCGAATGCTCGATTCTCAAGGACCGATTCCTATGATGTCACCATCACAAGCCCTTAGCTCAATACAAATGATGGCAAACCATTCACAAAATTGGTATGATGGAGCAACCACTTGGATGGTGAAGGGCAATCGCTTGGATGACATTGGCGACATAACCAAAAGTATTGATAGACTTAGGTGTGATATGAAGAAGGTTAAGGAAGACATTCATGCTATACATGAGCATTCTCTTCGAGAAGAATGCAAAGCATTTAAGCAGGTCGAGTATGTGGAAGCCTTGGAGGAAATCATCAACAAATATTATGAAGAATCAAGGAAGACGCATGAATCACATCGTGAATTGATTAGAAAGTTTAAGGAAACCACGGACTTGAACTTAAAGAAGCTCGATGCTAGAAGGATGAATGTAGAAGTAAAGTTTGCTGAATTAAACCAAATTGTCCTGGAAAATAAAAAGAATGAGGTAAAAAAAAGTCAATGCACTAATGGGAAAGATCAAGGAAGTCAACATGGAGTCGGTTCCTCGTGATTTACCTATTGTCAAACCGTATGTTCCACATATCCCATTCCCAGGACGTTTGAAGGTTGTGAGAAAAGAAGAAACAAGCAAGGATCAAGTAAAGAAGATGGAAGCAAGAAACTTACAAGAGGAAGAAGCAATTCCACATGCTAAAATGGAATCAACTACAACACAAAATGGTATGATTTCTAACTCTTCTTTTATTACTAACGATCTTGCTAGTTTTCCCATACAGGTTGCAGAAATGATGGATGACGTGGTGCAACCATTATCCTCACAAACCATGCTTATCACACCACCAGATGATGGTTATGTTACACCGGCTACTGAACCAATTTTGGTTGGGCCTGAGAAGGAGTTAGGAGGCCAAGTAATATACACTACCGTGAATAACAAGGAGGCTAATGAAGCATGGAAGCTAATCACTCAACCACAACATGGAGTGTTCATATCAACAAATCCATCTGTCAATCTTGGTAAAGTAAATGGGGAAATGAAATCTCCGGTAAGGTATAATTTTAATTTGTCATTTCCTTACGCTATAGCAAATTCACACCCTCACGGTGTTTATTGCTATTTTCACCCACACTTGATTTCAAGTGAAGGGATGAACACCGTTTTACTTGGTAAATAAGGGTGGAGCCAAGCTCGTGGCTCGAACAAAAACAAGCACTTCGTTGGAGGCACCCCATGCCTATCTTTTTATTTTTATTGTGGCTTTTGATTTTAGTAGCATAGTTGGTTTGGTATGCTTTGTTCTAATCATTTTGCAGGTAAAAGAGAAAGGTAGACGGTGGAGGAACTGAAATTGGAGTTTTCACTCCAAGAACTGTCCCCAGAACACAACTACGGCGTAGCCTATTCCTTTACTACGCCGTAGCATCCTCCAGTTGTCAGTCTGTAAGATTTTATCACTTACGGCGTAGCTAAGCATTTCAACTACGCCGTAGCTACCTTCTGAACCTTAAAAGCTTTTTATTTTTTACAGATCATTACTTAAACTTGTATTAGTTTTTAAATGAACTTTGTGGGTGTGTTCCCTGTAAACCCTCACGAGACTTCACTTGTCCACTTGGGACACCAAGTGGTTTAAAAGGCTTGTTGCATACGCTAAATGCAACCGTGATTCCTACGAAAGTGAGTTAGGTTTTTATTTTTATTTTTATTTTTATTTTTTAGGTTTTATGCTTTTGGTAGTTGTGTGATTTCAGGGAATTGAAGTTTTCTCATTAGGCGAAGCGAAGGCACATTTTTCAACATGATCCTTCTATCATTTTCAAGAGCAAATTTCAGGGAAGTTCTTTTTTTAATTCTACTTTTCCTCTTTATTTTTATTTTATGTACAAATGGGACTTTGTACAACTCACATGGGGGGACGGGAGTAGAATTATTTACTTGAACTTTATATTGCCCCATTTTTCTAGTTTATTTTGAAAAATTATGCCACTTTAAAACTTTTGACATGTTTTTCCGAACCTAAATAGAATAGACCTTAGCCGAGCACATTAACCCTTAATACCATGGTGAGGTTTAGCCTATTTTAGTTTCCCCTATTTTACCCCAAATCCACCAAAATTATGAGTGTGCCGGTAGTTTGTAAACTTTAGAACTTGGCTTTTACATCATTTTGAAACCATAGACGAGTAGTGTGTTGAGATTTCTTGATACATTTGGAGGAAACTTTTTAAGAAGGCAATATTTTAGGATTATCACCCAAATAACCTTTATGTGTGTGTTTATCGATTAGTCACATCGACTATTCGACCCCCCATGTTAAACCCTTTGTTGCACTCACCTTTAGTGCAAGATACCCCTAGATACACCCTTTTGAGCCTATCCTTTCGTTTCTTACCCATATTATTGTTTCAATACACCTATACACCTTAGCCTACCGTGTAGTCTTAGTTTATGGTTGGGAAGTTGCCACTTGTTCTACCTTGAGGTTCAAGTCAAGAGATTCAAGAATCACACCTACGTTGAAGACAAATCATTGAAGATCATGAGAAAACCCACTATTGTACATGTATTGTTCATCCCAAGTGGGGGGATATATTTATTTATTGTATTAGTTTGAAAAAAAATGTGAAATTCCGTATGTAGATATGTTATCTTTGGTGCAACCTTTTATAGCACCGTAATATGAGCTTTGAAGGAATTAGTATCGAAGAGAAGAATGAAGTTGTTGGTTCTTAATCACCAACATGAAGACTAAGTGAGGTGCCCATCAAGACGTCCTCTAATGGCACACACTTGTTACATGATCCAATTCTTGCGTTTTGAAGCTTGGACTTTGGATGAACGGCAAGTGGTAGCAACTCGGTTATAGGCTAAGACTATTTGCTTTATTTTTCATTTTACACCATTATTGTGCATCCCATGTCTTATCCTACCCTTTAGTTGTGAATCATGCTTAGGTAAAGGATTTGAGTAGTCATTGGTGTCTTGCCCGGCGTTCCGGTCATGTACCATTGTCTTTGTCGCCTTTGCCGTAGTATGTTAGTAACAACACTACACCCACAAGCCTTATATGAGTTCACCCAATATTTCTTTTAAGAATTGTTTCGACCTTAGCTCTAGTGGTAGAGATTTGTGTAACTGCCAAGCCTATGATAGAATACATTCTATGACTGTGCGTTGAGTGATCACCCCGAAATTAACACTTAGATTAGGAGAGAGATGTGAGTGTTTGTTCCAGTTTTGTGAGGTGTTCGGCTTTGATATATTCTAGCATAGGAAGTTTTTAGACTCATATTCTCCAGTTTCTGGGGGAATATCTTTTTGAAAATTATTCTAATAAGGTCTACTTGAGGGCAAGTAGAGTTCAAGTGGGGGGATTTTTGATGACGTCAAATTTACCCATGATTTAAGTGTTAATTTCCCCCTAAAATGCTCATCTTTTCTATTCATATGAAGAATATATACTCTTATTTCTTCCTATTTTGGTTTCAGGGTAAATATGAGTAAAAGAACGAACATACGCGGAAATGGAAGGACTTAAGAGCAAATACGCGGAAATTATGGATTCTGCACACACTACGGCGTAGAGGTTCATCCACCTACGCCGTAGCAAGGGTTTATGAAGACTACAGCGTAGCCCATTCTATGGCTACGGCGTAGAAGTCCACTAAAGGGCACTACGGAGTAGCAACTCTCCACCTACGGCGTAGTCCCCAATTTGAGGCAGTGAAGAACTAACGAGGCCAAGGAAGAAGTAACGGCGTAGTAACCCTAGCAACTACGCCGTAGAAGCATCTAAAGAAGAAACTACGCCCGTAGCAATTGATCAAGCTACAGCGTAGTCCAGATTTACAAAGGCTACGGCGTAGCAACTCAATCAGCTACGCCGTAGCAAAGTCGGGCCTATAAATACCAGCCCTAATTCAGAGTTTATTCATTCACTTTTCACCACACAGAAGTTAGGAGAAACTCAGGGAGCAGGAGGAACGAAGTTCTAGCCTCATTGAAGTCATTCCCAAGGGAGGATTCACACACCAATAATAAGTTTATCAATTCCTTTGTCTTGTATTCGATTCATGTTTACATTTTGTATTAATCAAACCTTGTTTTACTGCAAATATGAATATGAGTGGCTAAACACCTCTTGGTGTTAGCCTAGTTATGAAATTGTTATGTTTATGATTTAGTTTTCTATGCATCTATTGTCTATTGTTTGTATACTTTCATGGCGAGTCTTAGGACACTCTAGTACCTGTAGTGTTGAGCGTTGGTTGTTCCTTGGAGGCTTATGGAATTAACCCTAGGAAGCAAGCCGATAGGGATGTGACTTGGTGATAGCAATATCTCCATACATGTGCGAATTAACCCTAGGACCACCTACCAATGCGATACGCTTAAAGGAATTAGAGGGGGTGTAAGATCTGACCATGCCGCATCTCGCTAGACTTGTCCATGTTAGTAGAGGTACTTAATGACTCTTGCATCTTCGTAGGTTCACGCCGCCCGATGAACCCTCGGCTTTACAATAGTCCTGGATAGGACAAGGTGTAAGATAGGTTTATGTGATTTAACCCTCTGATCCTAAATGTATATAACCCCCAGACGAATCGATAGGATGCACTGATAGGAAACTAATCATGATAATAACAAAAGTAGTAGTTAGGTTAACACTGCTTCTCCCTATTGATTCCTTTCTGGTTATTTGCTTGCTTTGCTATTTACCTTTATTTGTCAATTTATATTCAACTCATAAACCCCCTTTTGATAAACGTGACATAGACTCTAATTAGGATCC
The DNA here is from genome assembly GCA_014162995.1 of Artemisia annua. Taxonomy (NCBI): domain Eukaryota; kingdom Viridiplantae; phylum Streptophyta; class Magnoliopsida; order Asterales; family Asteraceae; genus Artemisia; species Artemisia annua. The sequence continues at coordinate 184,511 of LBNU01024621.1, read as the reverse complement.
AAACACATAGCTCTTGGGACGACCTCGGCTTTACCAACTAGCTATACCTCACACGACTGGGTACACTGCCCGTTAGTGCATTAGGTAGACCTTAGGTAAATGAGACACTTATAAATATTAAAACCTGGTCGGTAAAACCTGCATCATATAATACGTAATTTCTTATGGGGAGGTGAAACTATTTCGGGAACATAACGATCTTGACTATTATAGTGAGGTATAGATGGGGTAGGGGTTATAGTGGGTACGGTAGGAATATCTCCACCATATGTTTGCATATACCCATTATATGCTTGCATATAGGGATCATTCGGGGAAAGTTCTAATCCTAGGTTAGTTAAGATATTCTTGGCTAATTCTTCCAGAGAATTAGAACCAGAAGATGAGTAGGTAGGGGTAGCTGGGGTATACTCATAACTATCGGATGAAGTATCCATATCATCGGTATCCAACACGATGATAGGATTATTAAAGGATGACATATCTAACTGTAATACCCAAAAGAGTATCTTAGCATTACTCTAACCTAAGTAGATATATCCTAGAGGCAATACTAATAGTGGGGATTCTATCCTAGAGGCAATAGTGGGGAACCTATCCTAAAGGCAGTTCGGGGGTTCTAACCTAAAGGCAAGTCAGGAATCCTAACCTAAAGGCAAGTTCGGGAGTCTAAAGGCAAGTTCGGGGATTCTAGTGGCACGGAGGACTTTTTAAAAAAGTGGTTATAGTTTAGGAAAATCCTTTTGTTCTCTATAACCAAGGCTCTGATACCAATCTGTAACACCCCCATTTTTCACTGATCGCGGCGGATTTAGTGTTTGGGGGTATTACTTCATGGAAACAAAGACAAGATATAGAAAACGACTCGAAAAGAGACGTTTTTGAAAAAGATGTTATCATTCATTTATTCATCAGAGTTTTTACAGTAAAAGATGTACTTTTACTAAAAGAGAGGTCCCTAAGATACGTTTTAAGACACAAAACTGATGAATGATAACTATTTTGGACGTCCTCATGTCCAGTACTTCTCCGTGCCAGGGTTCCTATAGTGCCTAATTACCTAGGATAACATGCTTAAAAGTCAACACGTATGTTGAGTGAGAGTCATAGGTTTAAGTAGATAGGGTATGAATACAAGTTCCATAGGGTTCAGCTTAAACCCTATGTGTGGAAAGGTTTTAGTGATAGAAGGTATATTGCACTAAGCTCATGAACCACACGTTAACATTCCGGGTCATGGGGTCTGTACACCAACCATGAGGGGACGGGAAGGATAACTTGCCAAAGTTAATCCTTCAGTGGGTTCAAATATAGTACTTATTGATACCATCAAGAAAGATGTAGTATCAACGGGAGTTGTCAAACTCCAATAGATCTATCAACTATATTAGCGTTCTCGTGGGTAAAATATCCCAAACGATTAGATTCATGAATTTTAGTTATGTAGTGGTGGCAGATAGTTTACTCGTGCAACAACCAAAGAAAAAGACTTGTATTTGGTTTTAAGTAAAGCAAGTAGCATGTATCCCCCTCACAGGGTTTGTAAAGCATTTAGAGTGAAAAGTTAAAAAGATGTGAGGCTACGAAACTCACCTGGGTCTTAAGGTAAGTAAAGTAGGGGTTTAGACAACTCACTCACGTATCCTAGGGTGGTGTAGGTGTGTGTATGTCAAGTCTTAGTCTAGGTTTTCTTAACTAATCACTCTTAAGATTTTTATATATAACATAACACCGTTCGGGCCATCGTAATTCAGAAGTATATGACTCCTCACATGAAGCTCCCTACTATTATATTAGGTTATCAACATAATACTGTTCGGGCCATCATAATTCAGAAGTTAATACTCCTCACACGAAGCTCCCTATTATTGAGTTATGTTGTTATTAGGGTTTAGTTATAACATAACACCGTTCGGGCCATCATAACTCAGAAATATATGCAATAATCGTTTGAGGAGCCAGGGCACTTTAAATCGTAAACCCAGCAAACTCGTCAAAACGAAATATCCACATAGTACTCCTCGCATGAAGCTCCCTAGTATTGTGTTATGCTTCTAACTTGAAATAGGTTTTATATTTATGAAAATAGTCTGTTTATAACCTTCAAGTTTATATATTTACATTTTCTACCCTAAACTTATAAACTTATAACAATTAGGCATATAACTTTCTAACTTTTGCACATTTAGTCCCTATACTTATATAATTTAGAGAAATGACAAAAATGGTCCTTAGACTACACTAACTTTCAATATTTACCCTTTTTACCCTTAACTTTATAATATTTGCATAACTAGTCCTTTTTAGTTTATGATTTATTTTAATTTCTATCCTAAGGTTTCAAAACTTTGCAAAATGAGTCCTTGCACTTATAACTTCTGGGGAATGTCAAAAACAGTCCCTAGACTTTATAGTTTCAGGAATTTATGATACATACCCCTATGCATGAAAACTTTTACATAACTAGTCCTAATTCCAAGTAAATCATATTTTTATAAAACAACTAAGTTTCCTAGCTTATGTTTAGCTATTCTAAGTTCAAATAAGTCACCTAGTTCATATTATAGTACATAATATAGCAATTTAGCATGCAAACTCCTATTTTTCTATTTCTAGGGTTTCTAAATGAAAACATGCAAACTAAATAGTTCAAGGCTATCCTATGGTTCCTAATGCATGTTCTAAGAGTAATAGGTCTATTCTAAGTCTATTAGATTCAAAGTTAAGGCCTACCTAGGTCGTGCAAAGGTTAACGAGGGTGTCAGGGTTTTCTAGGGTATCTCTCGGCTCAAACCATAACTCGACAAGGCCAGGGCTTCGCTACTCGATCTCTAGGGCTTCTAAGGGTCTTAGACTACAGAAATGTATAGGTAAAGAAGAGAGGGAAGGTGTGGAATGAAAGGGTGGGATTTCGTGGGGTATTTATAGGGTTCGAAGGAGTAAGCGAGCAAGAAAGGAAGAAGGAGGTGTCAAGGAGGGGGGAGGCCGAGTAAGCAAAGCTATGGGGTATTTTGGAAGGTCTAGAGGTGAAAGGATGAGCTATGTATAGCTAGGGGCTGAGCATAGGCCGGTTGTGGTGGTTTTTGGCCGAGAGAGGCGGTGAAAAGAAGGTCGTGACAAGGAGGTGATGCACCTCCTTGCATGGGTTCTTAGAGGTTTTAGGGTGCTAGGTAGGTTAGGGGAAGGTGCTAGGGTGCTTGCTTGGTAGTATAGAAGTAGTATAGTAGCATGTTTTAGGTTTTTAGGTCTAGTTTTAACCTAGTTTTGCCTAGAGTGAATTTTAGGTCTAGTCTAAGGTTTAGTGCCTATATTAAGGTCCTAAGGGTGCCTAATGACTAATATTAAGTCTTAGGGGGCTTATACTAAGTGGTGGTAGCTTATGGTAAAGATTTGGGAAAGTTAAACCTAGTTTCCGAGAAGTTATGACCTAGTTATGGTTTTGTGCTTATGTGACTTGTACCTAATTTCGAAGGAGTTGTACTATGTTCTAGGGAGTCTAATATAACCTAAAGTCACTAATGTAAGTCATACCTAAGCCTTGAACACTTTAGAACATGTATGGATAAGCAATTAGGGTTTTAAAGATAACCGTAAACACATAGGTGCAATTAGGGTTTTCTAGCAAGTATGGTGTACTAGAGTGATAGTTTTCTTAGTGAAAATATGTTTGTAACCTTGACTTGACATACCGGGATGTTTACATCAAGTAAACATAGTAGTGGTTGGCATAGGTGGATACGTGAGCTTGTCTAGAGGTTAGTTAGGTCATAAGGATATAATAAAGCAAAAAAAATTAGCTCGGGAAAATCCTATAGGCATTTCTAACCTAGATTGTGCTTAGTGAGGGCCTAAGTTAAGTTAGTAAGGCTTTTCCAACCTAAGGGGAAGTTAGTGGGTTGTTACAGTAGACGTATTGCATATGCATGTAACTATAAAAGCCCCAACGTCATTAGCTGTTAAAAATAACTTATGCCCAAAATACATGCAGTTTTAACCTCCAAAACACATAACACCTAATCAATACACCTTATGAGATACTTATCTACCTAACCACATGTTTACGCAGATTCACTTGTCTTCGCATAATTTAACACGATATGAAAGCCTTAAGTAGCAGAAACATAACACGACACAATTTCAAGTAGGGGTGAGCAAATGGACCGGATGGACCGGACCGACCGACAAAACCGACCGGACCGGACCGAGACCGGACCGACCATATTCGGTCCGGTCTCGGTCTAGGTTTTTCATAATTTCGGTCTCGGTCCGGCTTAAAAACCAGACATTTAGCCTATTTGGACCGAGACCGAACCGGACCGACCACATTCGGTCCGGTCTCTGTCTAGGTTTTTTGCCGGATTCGGTCTCGGTCCGGTCCGGTTTTTCTTGGTCCGGTCCGGTTTTGGACCGATGAGCAACCTTAGTTTCAAGTACATGATAATTTAGAACAAAGTCTCAATAACTAAGATGAAAAGTTGGATTATCATCATGACCTATGTCTTCAAACACAAGCTCCATATGGATTTATCACATCCCAAAAGAAAACACCCAACTATGAATACCTCCGGTTCCTTATGAAAACCTACTAATGCAGAAAGATTACAAAAGAGATTGATGTTCCATTACTCCGCTTTCTTTTTCCTTGCTTCGGTTGTTAAGCTTGGAAAAAGTGGCCTTTTTGAAGATCTGGTCCTGGTTTCACGTCTGAGCATTGTCTTTCCTGTGTTTTTCTAGGTAGTTAGTGTGCATCAAGATTCTACCATAGTACTTTGTAATTTATTAAGCATTTAAGTACTGCATATTTGTTTCATAGATGTATTGAACTAAACCCATGCGTAGCTAAGTTTAAAAAAACTGTCATACTTTTGCATCACTAGATTATATTACAACAAAGATGTTACAAAACTCATGTATATGAAAACTTGAAAAGGATTGGTGGAGGAATGAAATATGGAAGGCACAAACTACACAACTCATAAATGAAAAGTTAGAAAGACTATTTTAGTAGAATTTGCATATAATGTGATGTATTCCCAATGGACAGATTGGGCCCAATCCTTCTGTTACTCACTCACTTTCACAGGCCCAAATGATGGCATTGGTTCAGGCCCAGCAAGAACAACCTAGCCCAATATGGCTTGTCATACGTTGGTCAGGCCCGATCCTTATAATCGGCCCAACCAGTCCATCAAATTTCTTGGCCCACATCCGCTTCTAATGGCCCACTTGGCTTTGGTTTATCATTTTTTATATGCATCCAATATTGGGCCTAATGGTGCCTTCTGGTCGTGTTCATTCGTCCACTGTACATGCACCCCTGGCCCTCACATACTGGTTCCCAACTTCCCATGTTGCTTCTAGCTTGGGTCAAGAAACTTTGTTGCCTCATGCATTCATGTCAGGATCCTATCAATGATGGACAGAATATGAACATAGGTGTCACTTCTCATCTGAGCTCATCTACTAATTGTCTTATTACTACTTTTAATTGTCCATCTGTCTACGGTTGTGATGAAAAATCTATCCCGTCACCAACACATGTCATAGCATTTTGCCAACTACTCATAAACCTCCTCATTTACATAATTTCCTTGTCACTCCCAACTAGTTAAGAATTAAATATATCCCTACGATGTTAAACAGTTTTAATACTTTAAAGGTTAATACATCTAGCTAAGGTTTTTAGTTCGTTAGAAACTGCAATATAAAAACATAGTATATATACTGCTCTTTGTATAATAAGCAGAGTCGACATTCTTTAAAATGTTATATTTGAAAGCTTAGTCATAGCTCTCGTTTTGGATATGATTAGCAAAATAAAGAAAGTGAGTATCAGTAACAAATTATTGTAAGCACGTTTCAATTGTTACTGCAAAACATCAATTAAAATGATTCGGAAGTTCATCCTCTGATCGGCTCCGGACACACATTGCAAAATCTTAAGTAAACTTGATGCAATCTCAACAAGTAACGACTTTTTAAATTGCTAATGTGTGTGTATGCAGAGGTGGTCCAGTGATGCTTCGTATTAAATCTTTCGATAACTGGCTGGACCTTCTAGCAACTTGATCTTTCTTTAGCAGTTGACTTTATAAGAGGTCATATTTTCATTGACATTATTATATTTAGTTTATATATGTGCTACTCGTACATAATGTATGGAAGTACAAACTCGGTCCCAATTTATTAGTCTACTTTTAAATTGCGCACACTTTAAAAAATTCTCACCATCTTTATTCACTAAATTATATTAAAGTGGACAAATATTTTGGGACAACCTAAAATCTTTTATATAATAAAACAAAACCTCAAGTGGGGACTTTTCCATTTCAAAAAAACTAAACCATACCTTATTTAGTAATAATATTATTTAAAAAAAAAGATTATTTTCTTATTAGATAATATTTTATATTTATCCATAACACAAGTAGAAGATAAATACAAAAAATATAGATAAGATGCAATTAACAATAGGATTAAAATTTTTAAATAATTATCTTTAATAATAAAAAACTATAATTAAACATCATAAATCAAACAAAACAAAGATTAAATTATTTGTTTTTTAATAAATAAAAATATATGATTCAAAAAATTTTAAAAAAAACCCCGCGCGTGCGCGGGCATTATAACTAGTAAAAGCATAAACTAATATACTGGGCCATGAACTAATATATTGGGCCGAAGGAAGTATATTTTTGTTGGATTTGCTTCACAAGGTTCCTTAGTTTGGTTCTGTCAACATCATAATGCTTTCAAGTCATATAGGTAAAAATTTCAGTTTTGATATACTCCGTACATAAGAACATTGAGTAAATTTTTTCTACCATGACAAATGTATGAGTTTTGAACTTACGAGCAGTGATTGACATGCATAAAAATTTGCAGTGGCATTGCAAATATGCTTATCTGTTTGTCATATTGCTAAAGTATTACTCAGTAGCAACAATATGCATCAAGTTTATGGGCACTTGCCTATGTTTCCATCTTTTTGTGATGTTGATTTGACGGAAACTCAAATTTCTATAAATAGCAATGTTATACCTCTCTCGGGTGTCGGTGTCCCGAAACGGAAAAACGATAGTATGAAAAGCAATAATTTGACATATGAGATAGACTTTGGACCTTTGTCTATTGTTATCTAACATTAAGGTGAGCAAGTAAAAGACTACACATCGATATAGACTTTTTCCTTTTGCTTTGTCTAAACATAAAATTGGTGTTGTTCTTTGGAACGTGTGAGGAAAAACTTCAAATCATAGGGCAAGATGGTAAAATGTTTTTGTAAAAGTTAAAAAAGTGTAAAACCGTAAAGAATACTCATTTTATTTTCTCAAGGCATGTAGCATGTGTAAGAGATTAGATGGGTTATTTCCATTTAAAGCCCTATAAAAAATGTGATGTCGACAATTCATCTCCCAAGTTGGAGAGCTGTCCCAATTTCTTGAGTTCCATATCTCTTTCAATTTTTTAACCAAAATGCACTCTACATTTTAACTTGTGTAAAATTACAACCCGGGAATATTCATAATTGCTTTTCAAGTGGTCCATTTTCACTTTGACAATCCCATGTTTTATATTAGAAAAAACGAACACTTGATCAATGGTAATCCCATCGTTATATTAGTGAAGTTTCTGCCTTTTGTTTTTGTCTTACAAGTGTTTTTGAGTTTGGATTTTGACTTGGAATCATTACCTTAGCTGTTACTTTCATGACGATTAGGCTTTTAAGGACATCTATGGTCGTGGTAGGATGTTGATATTGAGAACGTCACAAATCACACAAATGACATTACGGTTTAAGGTGTGTTTGGCGCAGAGCGTTTAAGAGTATTTAGGAGCGGTGAGCGTTATGATTTTTAATGCCCGTTTGACATGCAGCAAGTAGTTTTATTTACTTTTTCGGAATGCTTCATTTTCAACGCCTCATGAAGTAGTATTTGAGAGCGTTGAACATTTATAAGCTGTTTTACACATTATAATTGCAGTTACATCTACGTTACCAAATGTTTTTATAAAAAAGACAGCATTTACTCATATCTACTGCTCACTGCTACTGCTATTTTTACCAACACACCCTTAGATTAGTTCGATACTTATATAAACTATTAATGTATGTGCTAGCGCACTTTTATTCAATCAAAGTTTAATTATAACTAAGAAGCATATTATATACTTATAAGGAATTGTGTTAACTTGAATAAATCATGTTGTTTCTTAATAAAAAAAAGTTTTCCAACGAAGTCGATGAGGAACAAATATCTCATATCATCATCATAACAAACTCACGGACATTAAAAGATGTTGGGCAACACTTTTTCATCATCACATTACCTCTTTTAAACCTATGATAATGAAGATCTATCTACAAATATCTATCTATCGTTTAAAAAGGCAAAATGAAATAACTTAAAAATCAAAACTGCCGCCAAGAATTTCCTATTTTAGAACGTAAATAAATTATCAGTAGCTTAGCTTAAAACCAAAATGAAAAATGAACTTTTAAGGAACACAAAAAAACAAAAATAGTAAATAAATTTAAAGACAATGACAGTGTGCCTTCCAGCTAATCGTTGGTTCTAGGCTTATATGGCTCGGCTTTAACGGCTCAGCTCAAGCCGTCTATCTGTAAAACTTCGAAGCTTCGTGAATCCGCCGATGTTTGCATTATAATCATAATTTGTATTCTTAATTTGAGTTTAAGGTTAAGCACACGTGCTTTTTGTCTTCTAGTATCTTACTTTGAACCAAATTTATTTCTTAAAAGAGATGTGATACATGGACCTAATAAATAGGCCTAACCGTGGACCTACCGCATTAATAACTTGTACATTTATCAAATGTACAGGTTATTAAAGTGGTAGGTCCACGGTTAGGCCTATTTATTAGGCTCATCTATCATTTTTGTTCTTAAAAAGGTTTTGAATTTATTACTCATATATCTTAGAAGTTAAACATTTGTCATTAGTTGATGATGAATTGTAAATAGTTTATTAAATGTGTTTAAAGCTATTGGTATGAAATGATATTGACTATTATTGAGTCACTTCTTTGTATACTAATCTATTTTTGTACAATGTTTATATCTCAAGTTTGTCACTAAGACGTCTTGAATTGCATTTGATATTTTGATAGACGCGTTTATCCAAATATGTTACATAACGTATTTATGATATCTATACTATTTACAAAGCATTTAGCACACTCTCTCTCTTCTATTTTTTTTTTTTTTTTTTTTTAAGATTTCCATATATATATATATATATATATATATATATATATTTTTTAAGTGTCATATTTAAAACACACATTTAATAAAATGTATAATTAATAAAACAAAATGTACAAACTATTTGAAGCACAAATACAACTAATAAAACACTATTTAACACATACAATTAATACACTATTTAATTCACCTATTCATCAAATATACCATCATTTAACCACAATGTATAATATAATCAAACTACTAAGCCAAACACTTAAAAATAAAGCCAGTAGGCTGCCCGTAGTGGTCGGTCGACCGGTTCGGTCGCCGCTGCGCCGACCGAGGAATGAGGGTCGAACTGGGTCGGTCAGCTCCAAAATTGACGAATGGTGATTGTGCTGAAGGAAAGAATCAAGATTTTGTTTGTGGTATCTTCGGTTAACATGAGAAGGAATTATACCAGTGTCTTAACTAAAGTTATTGTTATTTGTAAATTATTTAATAAAAGTATGGTCGCATAACATCACATTGTCAAAAAATATAGTCACAGGGTACCTGCCGCCGCATCGCTCGGATACCCTGCTAATTACAGTGATATGTGCATACAAAGGTAAATATTTACTAGATGATCATCAAAAAAGATTTACGACCATCAAAAAAACGATAAAAGAATGAGATTAACATTATGTTTGATATAAAATTCGCCTTATATAAAACGATGAAATTTTAAATATCTAGACTAGCTTATTAGCTTATACAACTCTTTAAAAAAGTAATCTGCATACATGATAATTAGACAAACAATAACAAATTTTGGTTCCAATTTGAGAATGTTGTTTGGTCTTTACTCTATGTTAGAGAAGAAGAAAAGAAAGAAAGTGAAAGATGATTTGCTTTGCACAAAGGTAAAGAATAAGGCAACCCAAAAAATATTAAATTCATGTGCATCATCGAAGTAGTTGAAAGACGGTGATTGCTAAACTTTCACAATATCTTTCTTTACTTGCTAGCTAGGCTGGTTACACCGCTATATCTATAACAAAAGAAAAGAAAAATGAAAAAAATAAAATAAACAGATCGACTGATTATGTATATAACGAAATTCCTATATCACCTTCTTGGTTTTTCTTTTTCTTTGAAAATGTGCAGCGTTTGACTTATTTATGCATTGTTTGAATACATTTTAGCCGAGTACTACAAAAATCTAGTTAAATTTTGCAGATTTTAAAAGCCAAATATGCATGGTTAAAAATATGTTAAATTATAGAATCCATACTTGCTTATGAGTGGTAAAAATGGGTGTGACAAATTTTCTTACAAATATAAATGTGAAGATGTTATCAAAATATTTATGGTTAAAAATGTAAAAGCATTTTTTGAATGTCCACACAAGAAGCTCTTTTGTTTTCTACACTTACATGTGTGGTTTTTTTATAATTTGTTTTTCTTACATTTATAAGTGTGGATCTTTTGTAATTTATCCACACTTATATATGTGGATCATTTTAATATATTTGTGACATCTATAAGTGTGAAAAAATTAATAAAAAAAAAATCACGGTTGACTATACCGTGGAGAATTTAACTATTTGTTATAGTGGAGGTAAAATTACAGGTCTATTTGATGTTGGTTATTAATACAATTGGATATATGCATTTGTAAATTTTCTAAAGGGGAGTTTGTCTAAGCTTATATTATGTGTTTATGTTTCATAAGCGGCTTATGGCTTATAAATAATAAACTCATAGGTTTATGTGCTTATGTGAGTTTATATGTGAGCTTATGAGCTTATTTAATTTCGGCTTATATTTAATAAGCTTAGATTTTTTATTTCGAGACTTATGAGCTAAACATAAATCAAATAAGATAATAAGTGAGCTTATTTAATTTCGGCTTATATTTAATAAGCTTAGATTTTTTATTTCGAGACTTATGAGCTAAACATAAATCAAATAAGATAATAAGTCCACATATAAGCCTAAACAAACACCCTTAGTGTTTAGCTTAGCGTATATAGTTAGAAAGATAAAATAGCTTAAAAGTACATGGACATTAAAATGTGCGGTTATTAAATGAAGGCAATTGATATTTACACGGACACAATTACTACCTACACAGAAAATTAGTGCTTCATTTACTAAACTACCCTCGAAACCCATTTCTACCTTTAAATCTCAAAATCACAAAAGAGCATACCCGTTTCAGAATCCTATCTGTTATCAGCCGGCATGAGCACCGACACTTGGTCGCGATACTGATCGGAATGAAAGCTTATTCCTTGAATAAGTGGGCCATTGTTACCGTACACCTACCGGGCACCGCAAATTCGTCCATAATATGTTATCGTTTTCATTTGCTTATGTCATCGTTGTGCCTTTTGAACCACAATTCAATTCCTGTTATACTATGCTACATCTTGGTATGGTGGTGTGTTGAGTTTTGTGATCCTATTTCTCTATTACATCTAGTGGTTGGTTATATTAACCCATGCAAGAACATCATTATATTATGTCGCTCCTTGTTGTTTGGTTTTCTGTAAGTTCTTAAGATCATTGTTGAGTTTAGTGAATTTAGAGAATTCTACACTTTCAGTCTGCCAGTTAAAGTTTTGTGGTTTGTTAGAAAAAAATGTTGTGTCATGGTTAATGCTAGGCTAAAGAAGCAGAAAGTATAAGTAATTGCATTTAATGAAATCATACAGTGGATGTGTTGATTTGGGGGCGTCGCAACTCGCAATAACATGGAAGGTTAATGTAGGATCTAAACACACGCCTTGTATTAGAGTGATACTTTGAGTTATATTATTAAGCACGCAGAATATACTTAACAATACTTAGAATGTTTATTGTATGATGTAATGTAAGTGAGAACAGTTGTAAGTTTAACACCAAAGCTTCGATATTATTGAGAATAATACGAGTGATCTTGCTTATCACTAGGGTTACACCTTGAAGCTTTCTAATGTTGATACGTACCTAGAACAATGACCTAGGACCTCCTTTTATAGCACAAGGAGTCCTTTATAAGATAAAGATAAAACTAACTGAATAGAATATACATAAAGATCTTTTCTATATTCGAATACATAACAGTTATCCTAACAGCAGTGGTAATAATATGTACTAGCAGTGGTAATGTGTTTCCACTGCTAGTGCATTCTTCAGCAGTGTCTTCCACAAGCTTATCAGTGGTAACTGTTAGCTTTATTCCCAACAGTTAAACTAAATGACTGCAAATCATGGCAATGGTGGTGGAAAAATGCCGGGTAAACCCAGATAGAGGTGATAGTGGAAGACCGGTAAAAGAGGAAGTGAGGAAGTGGTTGTCGAGAGACATTTTGGTAATCTGTAGAGTTTTAAAAAAACACAAGTTAAAACATGAGTAGAAGTGTCCAAGGGTATAACAGTCAATGACTAATAATTTTCTGTGAACCTATCAAAATCATCCGTGTATGTATCATCGCCCTTAAATGAATTTATAAAAGCCTTTTTACATAACGTCTCTTATATAAGTCAACCCTCCTCAAATAAGTCTCAAAATTTAGACTTATCAAAATCCCTTTCTATAAGCTCACAAGTCCAACAATATAAGCATACACAAACACTTGATTAGGCTTATTTTGTTATATAAGCTCACAGTTCTAGAAGGCGCGTCATGTCACCGCTAAAGGGTGAGGCGTGACCTTCACGTTACGAAATAGACTTAGGCGTCGCGCGAGATGGGGTGTGCAAAGACGCGATAAGGCGTGAGGCATGTCGCCTTTGTTGAGACGTTTTTAAGGAATCTGGTTACCAAGGCCGTCTTTGAGGGTGTGCAAGGTGAGCGACCGCTCAGGGCCCCAAAACTTTTAAGGGCCCCAAAATTTGTCCCGTTAATAATTATATGCATATGTACACATATTTTTCACGAAGAAAAAAAATATTTAGATGGGAAAATATCTTAAATGAATAACATGTTAGAACATTTAGATAACTAATTGCATTATATATCTTATAAACAGTGACACTTTATATATAACATTCCTTATCGAAATGCCTCATTATTTAATTTCGTCCAGGACCCTCATAAATTTATAAATTCATGGGACGCCCCTGCTGGTTACAATGTTATGCAGACCACGTATATAGGCCGGGAATCACGATGAAGGCCTAGTATTTGGGTCGAAAGAAATAAAAAAGATTACATGAAATGATGATTTCTTGACTTTATGCTTTATGTATAATACTTTTTGCAAACTCGATATATATGAAATATGATATAACTATATAAATTTACCAATATTTTGTGCCGCTTTAAGTCACGTCTTAAAAAACACCGTAACTTCGCCATAACTCGTTAGACATGATACTTGATCATGACGTCACGTCACACCTAATGTTATTTGTAACATTGTATAAGCTTATAAACCCTCTAAGTAACTTAAACAAAATAAATTATGGAATTGCCAAGTGTGAATTCTTTTTTGCTGATTAATTAAGCGTAACAGCATTTAATGTTAGAGATCTCTATTACAAAGAAAGTCAACATTTGGATCCAACGTTACAAAAGTATAACTAATGATAAAACAACGTGGATCATCTTCTTCTATTTTTATTCTTCTGCAATCAATTCTCTTATGAGAAAATAAAATAAATGTCAAAGAGCATACATCACAATCTATTTTAAGTAGAAAAGTATCTTTCAAATCTCATCTCATATAACAAATATTATACTGACATAAATCTACATTGCATATGCATTATGTATTTGTGATTTTAATGCTCATTTTGACTCATAAATATCAGAAAAGAAAAGAAAAAATGAAATGGTGACATAAAAACAAAGTAAAAGAAAAGAAATAAATTTCATTAAAAGCAAATGCTTGAATTATTTGTCCATGTAGATTTAAAAGGGTTGGTGAAGAATTTATACCCAAGAGGCAAATTATTTTCCTACTCCTACAACTCCATTATTCTCACTCCCACTTCTACTACCACTCAACCTCTATCTTCACATAAAATAAATATATCACTTGATTTCTTAAAAGCTCTTTAGGTAAACAAATACTACCTCATTATGCAATCCTCCATTTATCTTTGAAACAAGTGTAGATATTTATTAAAATTTTACTTTGGAATAAGCGTAACGATATAAATGATCGAGCAGGCTCGAGATCGGCCAAATGATAACATATGCTTGATCTCAGTTTAACAGTGTGACAAGTTTGCATGAAAAAGATTCATGTCTTGCAAGATTTTAACAAGACAAAAATATACCGTTGGTCCCTAAACTTTCCCAAAAACATCACAGGGCACCCTAACTTTAGATTTTAGTCGTCATGCATCCAAACTTTGAGATTTTGAGGCCGATTGCGTCCTTTGACCTGTAATCGATCCTAAGGTCAACGTCCGTTTTGATTTATATTATCAAGGGTATAATGGTCCAAACACATTTTCCACTATATGTTAGTTAAATCTAACTCAAACACCTTTAACTTGTAAGCCACAACAACAAGCTCACCCAACCCTCGTGGTTTTTCTTTAGCTTTGCAAGCAAAGAACATGCCTGAAGTTGCAACCGCCTGCAAGGACCAGGAGTTTAAGTCACCGGGTTCACAATTTTTGTTTTCGATAATACAATGAAATAACTAAACAAGACATGTAATACAAAAATTTGGACTAGGTCGAAGAATTCAGATTTTTGACGAAAACTATGAGGCAAATATTAATGTGGTTCATGGATTGCTTATTTTAGGGGGTGTTCCATGTTTGGGTAAGCTTATATTAGTTTACCAGTTAAATAAGATCTTTAAGAGAAACATCTCAATGTTGGCTTCTCAATCAAGTAAAGGTTATTTAGTACAAATAATGTTTGGGTTATTTAACACAGCTTATTCTGTTTCGAGAATGCAATAAGCTTTCCCAAACACCAAGATAAATGAATATTCAGGGAGTTTCAGACCAAAACATTTAGTTTGGATAACTTCTGCTTGTCTGCTTAATTTTGCGTAATAAGCATTTAAACTTAAGAAATCTCAAACTCCCTCATAAGCAGTTTGGATGAAGAAACACGTTTATATCCAATTTTTCAAACTAATGATTGATGTTAGATTCAAAATTGCATCTATGCCCTTAGGAGTAAATTTGCTTGTTTTAATTATCTGATTATATGCTTCTGCATATGAGCATAAAATTTTTAATTAAAGCTATCCTAAACATAATAATATCAAAGAGCAAGAACATGTTTTGTTACTGTTAGTTATAGTTTATTATTATGTTATATGGCATAAGCCAAAACACAATGCCAAACGCTCTATTTATTCCTAACATTGTTTGTGGTTCAGCTGAGAATAAACACAGGATCATCTTCTGAAAATGAACGGAATCAAAAAATCTCATGTAGAATCAGCTTCTACTTCATTCAGCGTGTTACCAGAAGATATCGTTCTCCAGATATTAAACAAACTAATCGATCTGAAAATCCTGCGCCTTTGCAAACTTGTTTCCAGACAATTTAACAGGACTGTCCATCAAGTCGACACTATTTCATTAACTTACTTTACTGATCCTCTAGTAGACACTTCAGATTTGCGACCCTATGGATCTGCGATAGGGTCTCTGATGCTTTTTGAAAAAGTCAAGTCTTTATGTATCATATTTCCATCTTCCTTTGATAACGATTCTTTGTACAAGTGGAAGTTCAACTTAGACATCAGACTCATTACATTTATATGTCTGTCCCCGAATTCACTTTACCGCAACAAGGAATTTTATGTTAGTGACAATGGTCACGAGGAAGAAGAAGAAGATATGTACTTAAGTTGGAAGAATGTGATTATCAAAGTTACATAAAAGCATAAGTATGAAACGCACACATTACATCTTCAATATGAAGTTTAACACCTACTTTGATGATGTTAAAGGTGTTTTGGTTGGATTTAACTAATATATAGTGGAAAATGTGTTTGGACCATTATACCCTTGATAATATAACTCAAAACGGACGTTGACCTTAGGATTACAGGTCAAAGGACGCAATCGGCCTCAAAATCCCAAAGTTTGGACGCATGGCGACTAAAATCCAAACTTAGGGTGCCCTGTGATGTTTTTGGGAAAGTTTAGGGACCAACGGTGTATTTTTGTCTTTTAACAACTACTAAACACTTATAATGATCTAAATTGCATTTTTGGTCTATGTGGTTTGGCCAAATTGCAGTTTTAGTCCCAAAAACTTTGAAAGTACAGCGATAATCGTTATTTTAAAGTTTGGATATTTTTGGTCCCTAGATAAAGTTAAACGACTAAAATACCCTTTGACTTCAAAGTCAAAGGGTATTTTAGTCGTTTAAAGTCAAAGGGTATTTTAGTCGTTTAATTTTATCTAGGGACCAAAAATGCAATCTAAACTTCAAAATGACAACAATCACTACACTTTTAAGTTTTTGACCAAACCACAAGGATTGAAAATGCAATTAACTCTTTCCTATATCATTCTTTACCTAATTATGCATGAAGTTAAAATAAACATGCTAACTTTTTTATAAGATCCAAAACTTATTAAAGTAAGTCAACTTGGGGTTGAAAACTTTTATAATAATGCAAACTCCCATTAATTAAACAAAACCAACACAAAACAAAAATATCAGAATTATTCTAAACAAAGCTTTTATTAGACAAAGGGTTAATATACAAAAAAGTAACTATACTTTACAAAAAAGTTCGCCTAAGATACTCAACTTTCAAATTGTTCATGTAAGTTACTAATGTTTGCGTATTTATTCAGTAGGATACTGATCTTTAAAAAAAGTGTTATTCGGGTCACTTCATGGAAGGGTTACCTTCTAAATGGGTTTAATAAATGGACGAATTACATGAATGGTCCCTGGATTGACAAATATTTCGCCAACCGTCCTAAAAAACGTTTTCGGCCTTTTTCTTACGTTTTCGTCCGTTTTTATATGTTTTTAACGTCTTCGTCCGTTTTTATATGTTTTCGTCCATTTGTATACGTTTTCACCCGTTTTTATACGTTTTCATCCATTTTTCTTAAGTTTTTATCTCGTTTTTATCCGTTTCCGTCCGCTTTTATACATTTTTGTTCGTTTTACTTAAGTTTTCTCACCTTGCCACATCACCTCAAAAAATCGAGAAAAAAAAATCAAATTTTTTTTTGAAAAAAATAAAATCGAATTTTTTTTCGAAAAAGAAATTAGATTTTTTTTTCGAGCAAAAAAAATTCAACTTTTTTTTTAAAAAAATAAAATCAAAAATTATAATGTTGAAAAAAATCGAGCAAAAAAAATTAAAAAATTTTTTATTGAAAAAAATAAAATAAATTTTTTTTTTCGAAAAAAAAAATCGAGCAAAAAAAATCAAAATTTTCTAAAAAAATATAATAGATTTTTTTTTCCAGAAAAAATCAAGCAAAAAATGAACGAAAACGTAAGAAAACGGACAAAAACGTACAAAAACGGATTAAACATATTAAAACGGATAAAAACGTATGAAAACGTAAAAAACTGATAAAAACGTAAAAAAAGGATTAAAGCGTATTAAAACGGACAAAAACGTATGAAAACGGACGAAAACGACTAAAAATTGACGAAAACGTATAAAAACAGACAAAACCGTATGAAAACGTAAGAAAAATGGACAAAAATGTATAAAGGACTAACGTTGCAAATAATCGTTGGCTAAATGGACTAACGTTGCCGCATGATAACTAACAGAACTGGCGGCCGTTAGCTCAGGGAAGAATGGTGAAAATTCTGTGTGTAAATTTAGGGTATTTTAGTCATATCACGTTTTTTAACCGGTTATCATGAGTTAATATAAGCTCAGTAACGTACATAACCGGTTAGTCAAACATTAGTAACTTAGATGAACAATTTGAAAGTTGGGTAACTTAGGCGAATTTTTTTGTAAAGTATAGTAACTTTTTTGTCTATTAACCTTTAGACAAAAGACATGAAATTATTGTACCACCAAAATCTCAAATAATATTCACAAAATCTCAAACATTTGATTTCCCTTTTCCAACCATTATATGATTTAACTTTATACCAATTAAATCTATAGCCGAGCCGAGCCGAGCCGCATTGGAGCCGAAGCATAATCCTGTGTTCCACACGTGTGGTCCCCACAACCAGGCTGTGAGTAGTATACCCCACCTTAATGTTCTTTCCTAACACATAAAACGACATCGTAACACCACCTTCTCTCTCCTAATACCACCTGTCCTGTCTCCTCTCTTCTCCTTTAACCCATCTTCTCTCAATTTCTAGAGAGAGAAAAAACAAAAACACAAAAACAAACACAACACAAAAAAACACAAACACAAACATCATTTCAACACAACACAAAATCTTTTTATTTTGATCTTCTTACATATCTAGCATCATGAGTTCTAACAAGAACTATGATGCATTCAAACACAAACATATTGTTCTTGTTACATTTTTTTTTATTACTACAATGTTGTTTTTCACCTCATCAACAACCGCATTGACTCAAATCAATTCCAACTCGGTGCTGGTCGCGCTTCTTGACTCGCACTACACCGAGTTGTCCGAACTCGTTGAAAAAGCACTCTTGTTACAAACTTTGGAGAAAACGGTGTCGTTTCATAATATTACTATTTTCGCTCCTAGTAATGAAGCCTTGGAGAGACAAATGGATCCTGAGTTTAAGCGGTTTTTACTTGAACCCGGGAATCTCAAGTCGTTGCAAAGCCTTTTGTTGTACCATATCATCCCGGGTCGGGTCGGGTCGAGTGAGTGGAAAGGTGTGCACAAGACATTGTTGAGGGATGGGATGGATAGTCATTTACCGTTGACGATGGAATCTAATGAGAAGGTTGTCGGGTCAGCGAGAGTGACCCGACCCGATGACTTGATCCGACCCGACGGGTTGATCCACGGGATTGAGCGTTTACTAGTGCCGAGATCCGTACAAGAGGATTTCAACAAACGACGTAGTTTAACCTCAATATCCGCGGTTTTACCCGAGGGTGCTCCAGTTGTTGACCCGAGAACCCACCGTTTGAAAAAACCTGCCCCGGTGCCAGCCGGGGCGCCCCCGGTCCTGCCAGTGTACGACGCACTGGCCCCGGGTCCTTCTCTGGCCCCAGCGCCAGCCCCAGGACCCGGTGGGGCCCACCGTCATTTCGACGGTGAGGCCCAGGTAAAAGACTTTATACAAACACTACTACATTACGGAGGGTATAATGAACTAGCTGACATTCTAGTCAACTTGACTTCATTAGCCACAGAAATGGGTAAACTGGTATCAGAAGGGTATGTACTAACTGTCCTGGCACCTAATGACGAAGCAATGGCGAAACTAACAACTGATCAGTTATCCGACATTGGTGCACCTGAGCAAATAATGTATTACCATATCATACCAGAATACCAAACAGAAGAAAGTATGTATAATTCTGTCAGGAGGTTTGGTAAAGTGAGTTATGATAGTTTGAGGTTGCCTTATAAAGTGGTGGCTGAAGAGGCTGATGGGTCGGTTAAGTTCGGGTCGGGTGATGGGTCGGCTTATTTGTTTGACCCGGATATTTATACTGATGGGAGGATTTCGGTTCAAGGGATTGATGGTGTTTTGTGGCCTGAGGAGAGTAAGGAGAAAGATGTGGAAAAAGGAAAAGCTCCTGTGGCGGCTCCTAAGGTCGTTGCTAAACAAAGAAGAGGTACGTTTTGTAACAGTTGATTATCTGGTTTTGGTTAATCCAAAACGCGTAAAGTTATTAGGACATTCATTATTTAGTTATATGTTTGGTAGTTACCGTGCATTTAACTTTTCTCAACCATGTTTTGTTATAGCTGATTACTAGTTATAATGCCCGCGCACGCGCAGGGTTTTGGGTTTTTTTTTTTTTTTTTTTTTTTTTTTTTTTTTTTTTTTTTTTTTTTAATTTTTTGAAATAATTATTTAAAAGATTTAATCATATTGTTAATTGCATCTTATTTATATTTTTGTATTTATCTTCTACTTGTATTGTGGATAAATATAAAATGTTGCCTAATAAGAAAATATATATATATTTTTTAAATATCTTATCTATATTTTTTTGTATTTATCTTCTACTTGTGTTATGGATAAATATAAAATATTACTTAATAAGAAAATAATCTTTTTTTTTAAATAAAATTATTACTAAATAAGGTATGGTTCCAATTTTTTTGAAATGAAAAATTCCCAATAGGGGTTTTGTTTTATTATATAAAAAAGATTTGATTATCCGAAAAGCGTAAAGTTATTAGGACATTAATTATTTAGTTATATGTTTGATAATTACCCATACGTTTAACTTTTATCAACCAAGTTTATATAGTACTTTTAGATGTCGTTAGCAAAATCCCAGACACATTATTGGTTGCTTTTTATTAGTGCATTTTGATTGATCGGGAAAAGTGGTGGGACATTTTCCGGTAACGGTGGTGGTCAGTTTAATTGGTGGTGGACTGGTGGGTCACATGGAATTATTTCACCGCGTTTATTGCACTACTATAGGACTTTTGTACTTTATAAAAATGTTGATTAGATATTTTAATAGTGTAGTTTAATGCCATTAGGTACAACACTAGTTTGTTCATTAGGTAATCATTGATTAGCATAATGTCATTAGTAGTGTTTGATTAAGGTGGGCAACATCGTATACGTAAATGTATTATACGTGTAATAAAAGGCTTGAATCAGCGAAGAAAAAAGACTCGATGACGTGCACCTATAGGTGATGCAACTTTACCCTTCCTGTTATATACACATCATACCTGCTCGGCGGGATTGGGTATGTTGTCGTTGTTGAGTAAAAAAATCATACATCTATGATAGAAATAGAGTTTTTGTATAGGCATTTTAGTAATGTACAAGTTAGTTCCATTCTATTAAGGTTAAATAGTTATGAAATTTTACATTTATGATAGAAAATATCTAGATATGTCAAACAATGTGAAACTGAAATATTCTGCAACTCATCAGTTAGTGGTGGGTGTAAGCACAAAATTTGGGAATGGTATCCATCTTTTAAGACATGGATTATTGTTCTTTGTATACTTTTGGTGCTCTAAAAACTTGTACTTGGAATAAGCTACTTTTGTAATGACTTTGCTTGCTTAAGTAGCCACTTTGATAGCTTTTTCTAATTTTAGTTTGTGGGTTATTAATAAGGTACCTAATTTCTAATATTAGTAAACTTTTTGGCCACTTTTGATTGTATTGTACTCTTCTTTTGAATAAAGTCTTGATCATTAAGCATCTTTGAATTCCAAAAAAATCATGTTACTCATTTCTAATCAAGGAGACATGTTACTTTATGACATTTTATTAGTATTCTCAACGGGTGTTTTATATATTTGATAAATATAATAATGCATAAAGATTTATTGCATGTTATGGTTATTTATTTAGTGAATCATAGACTTATAAATCCTTTTTTTGCAAATGCAGGGAAATTATTGGAAGTAGCATGTTCCATTGCTGGAACATTTGGACATTTTACAAGTTGTTATTGATATATACATATATATATTTTATGCAAAAAAAAAAAAGGTGGGTATTTTGTTTATTAAATATAAAAATGATCTCTTGGTTAAAAAATGGAATAATATGATTAATTGAATATTATTGGAATTTGGCAGTTAAATTTTAGGAAAACTGTGTGGAAAATAGGACATAAAGGGAAGCTAATGGTGCAGTTTGGCATTGAAGAAAGTTTCCCCAGAGAATCAGATCCCCCTCACATGAGAACAAAATTTCTATTTTTTTTATTTTTTTAAAAATAATTTTCCAAATTTTCTTTCTTTGGTGGTGTTATTATAAATACTGTAATTAGTAAAAAAAATGAAATTTCTTTTTTTTTATTTTTGGGTGTATTTATGTTTGAGTTTTGCGGAAATTGTATTTGCCGAAACAAGCAAAATCTTGTGGCACAGTTCTTTTCCATAAGGAATTGAAGAATGTTGATGTGATGATTGACTTTGAATTTTTAATATTTTTCAAAAATATATATAATATGGTCACTCACTTTATTCCAAAGTATTAAAAAACAATTACTAAAGACAAATTATGAGTTTGTTTTTTTCGTTAACAGTGATTTGTTTTTATCAATCTGTATTATTAAACAAAATTAGTACTATATTTTATTTTGTTTAAGCAACAAACTCGGTGTCGGTGGTGTGAAAGGTCTGATCTTTTATTGTAATCGAAGGCTACCACTCAAACGGCAAGTTGGTCTATGTCTGCCATGTGTTTTTAAAACGAAAAAAAAATAAAAATAAAAAATAAATAAATAAATAAACAAAAAAAAAAAAAAAAAAAAAATCCCTAACAATTTTACTTAAGAAAATTCAAACTACTAAAAGTACAAAGTAAATCAAACTCCTGAACCTGTCGTTCAAAAAAAAAATCAAACTTCTGAACCGATATATTGTAAAGACATCAAATTCCGACTCTTAAATTTATATCTATTTCCGCTACATATAAAGAGAGAAAATATTTTTTTTCTTAAAAACTTAAAATAAGTAAAGTGATTTTACTAAAAATGCCTTTAGGTTGAGGTACCGAATTTTATCAAAACTATACAGCATTGCCATATGTGTGAATACTCATCTATTATTTATAATGTTTTTAGTAATTTTTTTGTTTGGGTAAAGGTAATACTCGGTAATGTTTTCAGTAAAACAAATTATATCACAATTTGACTACATGTTTCTCAAAACATAGCATTGAGTAACCTAACATTACAAGAAATAAATCATTATAACTCGACACATGATAACCAGACAAGAAACAATCAACAGTGGCGTGGCTTTACACCTGAGTCATGGCAAATCAAACACTTCTTAGCCGAGCTGAAGCTCGAGCCGCGGTTATCAACATATCCTTTGAACTTTAGCGTCCTAATCGGAATCTTCAACCATATTGTTCCAAAATATTTTCAAATGCGATCTCACTTCTTTCTTAAAAAGTTTATTATTTCAATTTTGCCAAATACAATAACTTGTAACACCAATTACCATTCGGCAGTTCTTCTACGTGACATCAACATCATATAACTAACAACGTAAGACAATTTGCTGGAAATAAATTCAAATATTTTCATAATCTCCTACACGCATGATTTGCCTGCATTCCTGCATGGCACTACCATGACACATCAAACACCATTACATCCTTCCTCACTTCACACATGAAGTGAATAATTTGGAGATGGTTTGGTCATTTTTAGACCGAACCCAATATTATTGTTTGTGTGTGCATATTGTGTATTATATATGTGTTTAAATGGGTTATGTTTGTATGATACGTTTTGTTGGTCACCACTACGAGAGTTTAGTGGTGACAGTGTATATTGATGTGGAGTGATTCGTTTCATCATCACTACATCTAATCCAAGCATTCAAAGAACAAACGAGGTCGTGAGTATCTGGGACACTCTTACATTATGGAAATCTTGTATTAGTGATATATTTTTTTTGAACGGATATATATTATTAAAACAAACCTAGCAAAGAGCTAGCTACTTACATAGGAGATTTTAACCAATCGATCGAAATACAAATCTTATGACCCCTAAATTTAAGCCAAGAAAACGAATACATACGAATATTATCAAAGATGTCACTTTTCCTCATAGGATGAGAGCTAAAAGTGATGCTATTACGGAACCGCCAAATCCACCACAAAGAAGACGCAATAATGATGTACAAACATTGAATCTTCTCTTTAGAAACATGCCACGAGCTCAACCAATGCTTCCAATGCGCATTAGACGTAAAGAAAGGGAAGGAGTTATCACACCAAACTCGGACAAGTATCCAAACATCAATAGCAATATCACACTCAAAGAAGATGTGAAGATTGGATTCCACGTTACCATTACAAGAAGGGCAAGGGAGCATCGGATTTTAATACCACAAGACGAGAGGTTCAATCGATGAGGTAACCGGTTCAAGTTTTTTCTCCACATGAAATAATAACTTTTCGAGGGAGAGTTTTGTCCCAAGTTGTCGAAGGAAAAAAGAGGGTAAAAACTAGGCATCAATGTAGCAACGAGTCTCCCTAACTGAGAAAACTCCATCACTTGCAATCGACCAAACGCAAGAGTCTTCAACGGAATTTATGTCGGCATGGCTAATGCCGATCAACATATCTCTCAAATAAGCCAAGTTATGAACGCCAAGGTCGGCTCCAGACCAATTCCAACGCCATAATCCGTTTTCAATGCGATCAATAATTACACAATTTTTGTCTTGTTCCAAACGATAGAGTCTGTTGTAGCAAATATGTAGCGGGGAATCACCAAGCCAAGTGTCCTTCCAAAGCGGATACGCGTGCCACAGCCCGCTTGGAAACGAAGAAAGTTAGCCTGAAGAATACCGTTTGAGTGTAAGAAGTTAGAAGATCCAACTATCTTAGCCCAAGTACCATTAAATTTGCAACCTTGTTGAATGAAACCCCCTCTTGATCGTGCAAAGCCTTGATAACTTTAACCCAAAGAGTTTGCGGGTTAGAGTACATTCTCCAACGCCACTTTTGAAGAAGAGCAAGGTTGAAAGACTTTAAGCTACCTATGTTCAAACCGCCTTTCTCGAATGAAGAAAGAACATTAAGCCATTTAATCCAAGCAAGCTTTTTAGACTCCTGAGATCCTACCAAAAAAAGAGGCACAAGATCTCTCCAAAGAATTCAACATAAATTCAGGAACTTTGAAGATCGAAAGAAAATAAATCCCAAGACTTCCTAGCACCACCTTATTTAAAGTAAGACGACCCCCTATTGAAAGAAGATTCGCCTTCCAAGAGGAGAGCCTCAAATGAAACCGGTCAAGCAAGGTCTTCTAATTGGATATCATGCTCATGTTAGAACCGATAGGCAGCCCAAGGTACATAAAAGGAACGGAAATCGAGGCACAACCTGAATTATTAGCCATAAAAGAGACTTCTTCGTCTGAAACTCCTATACCATAAACGGTGAACTTGTAAATATTAATTATGAGACCCGAGGATAAGTAAAAAACCTAAATGACACGTATAATGTTGTCCAAATCCAAGGCACTCCAATCGGTTGTAATCACCACGTCATCAACATAGAAAAGATGAGATATAGTAATTTCTGGAGAGCCGATCTTGGCACCACGAATAAGACCTGAGCTAACTGCGTTTGAGAGAGAAAAGTGAAGACCCTCCATAACGAGAATAAATAAGAAAGGCGGGAGAGGATCTCCTTGCCTTAGCCCACGTTTAAGAGAAAACTCAGAAGTAGGGCTGCCATTTACCAAGACTGAAGCTCTGGACGAGTGTAAACAAGCTTTAATCCAAGAATCCATTTAGATCCAAAACCGAGGCTTTGTATAATGAAACCCAGATATTTCCAGCTAACGAAATCAAAAGCTTTCTCGAAATCGACTTTGAAAATTAACAACTTTTTCTTCCTTTTTTTGTACCAATCAATAATCTCACTAAGAATAAATGGACCGTCAAGAATTTGGCGCCTCAAGATAAATGTGGATTGTTCATGGCTAACAATCTTGTCAATCACTTTAAAAAGCCGATTTGCTAGAATTTTAGCAATGATTTTATAGTAGATGCCAATTAGCGAGATGGGACGAAAATCTTTAATGAAGATTGGGTTACTAACCTTTGGGATGAGGGTGAAAAAAGAAGAATTGGATCCCGATAACGCGGCATCTTACCAGATTCGAAAAACGTATTCACAAACTTGAATATATCTAACTTGATGATGTCCCAATATATCTTCACAAAGGCGAAAGAGAAACCATCGGGGCCGGGGGCTTTATCACTACCGCAATCCCAAACCGTGGCCTTAACTTCATCTAACGAGACAGAAAGCTCTAAGGAGTCACGATCTGAAGAACATAGACCTGATGAATGGACAAAAGGAGGGAAAGCCACTTGTGACTCATGAACCTTAAATTTTTCTTTGAAGAAATTATGGAAAGCTTCCTTAATTTGAAGAGGCTCCGAATCCAAACACCCTCATATTTAATACCATGAATCGATTGAGTTCTACGCTTTTGTTTCACCAACCCATGAAAAATATTTTGAGTTCTCGTCCCTTTCAATATCCTATTTAATATGCGCCTTTTGGATTAAATCAAGAGCTTCAAAGTTATCGAGTTTATCCACTTCTTGGAGGAGTTCAATACGAGTGTTTCAGTCTTCAGAGGTCGCGGTTCCCGCTTCAATCTTTTAGTGATATATTATCTTCATCGATCTCACAGACTTTTAGCTAACTTATCTTGTGCCTTTATCAATAGATTGTGTTAATGTGACTTTTAAGCGAGAAATAAATAAATAAAAATAATAATGATCTCCTGTTCTATTTTGAGTTACTACAACATCATGTTCCATTATAACTTATTACAAAGTAACAATACATGCAAAATAAAATTATAGCCAAATTATTATTGTTTTTTTGTTTTTTGTTTTTTTTTTTTGTTTTTTTTTTTTAAATAAATCATGTGAGTTTATAACACAACAATGTTGATCAAAGGTTTAATAGATAAATCAAGAACAAGTAACAAAATACAAACGTAATATTTTAGCAATCATAAAATGACTGAAACGCTATGGCCAAAAAATCGACAACTAAATTTTTTTAGAGATTAGTAATATTTGTTGAATTTCATTTGGTACATGAGGATACTTTGTTGGATACCATTCACACCAATATAATATTCTTGTCCTTTTCATATTTAATTATTTATCATAAGAAAAATAAAGTCAAAATTATATTTTAAACATTGGCAGTTTAATTTCATTATATAATCAAGAAAAAGACATTACAACCATTTTCTTTATCAAACAAAGTCTACATGAAAAGTATTTTGTGCTAGAAACTTTAATACCTGATTTATTAATTTATCATTATCTATATATTTTTAATGTATGCATAACTTTTTTTTAAACTTAAAATTCTTAAATTTAAATAATGTGTAAACCCTATACAGTAAAACCTCTATAAATTAATACTCGATAAATTAATAACCTCGATAAAATTAATAATTTGTCCAGTCCCAATTTGGGACCAGTACAAATTTGGACCCCAATCGATAAAATAATAAGATTTTTTGAAACTCCAGTGTATATATATTAGTCCCGACGAAACTATAAATTAATAGTTACTAAAACTTCTATATATATGTATGTATATATGTGTTTGTGTGAGAGATACTCCTCAAAATCCTAAGATTGTTTAGTAAAAATTGACTTCATGGTCACTTGTTTTTTTTTTGAACTTCAAATCTATATCGAGTTTATCTTAAAATCTCATTATTGGTCTAAAGAGTTGGTGCTTTGTCTTCTCGTATTGCAACAAAAAGTGTTAATTTTATTTTCATAAAGTGTGAATGTGAATTCATAAAATGTTAATTGGAATTTGTTTTTCAAATGTATACATTGTAACTAGCTAATATATTAGAATTTGAAAATTTAATGGTCATACGTAAAACCTCTTTAATTAATAAATTATTAATTTATCGATATAATAATATCTCGCTAAATTAATAAAATATTCTGGTCCCAACACTATTAATTTATAGAGTTTTTACTGTAATACTATTGATTAAATATGTTAACAACATCCACTACTAAATTAAAATTTTATATATTATTTAATCCTCAAACTATTATCATTTATTGTTTATAGCTTATAAACTATTTTTTTCACAATGATTACAAATTAAATCCGTAAGTGTTGCATCAAAAGTCACAGCAGAACCACAAGTTCGCAAAAATAAATTATTTGTCACCATACATCGTTACTTTGCGCGAATATTCTTATAGCATTCTAAAAGCAATAAAGGGTCACAATTTTCTTCATAATATAGTTGGTTGTTATAAGCCACTTGTAAGCAATAATCACATGATTTTGCAGATCACAAAACACAATTTACGCATAAAAAACATACTATCATAATAGCAAAAAAGTTCCCAGATATATAAACATAAGTAGTGTGTTTATGTTATCATATCATGGATCCATGGTGAATTATTTGACTATTACAAGTTTACAACTAAAGTGTGAACCTCAACCTTTTTTTTTTTTTTTTTTTTTTTTTTTTTTTTTTTTTTTTTTTTTTTTTTTTTTTTTTTTTTTTTTTTTTTTTTTTTTTTTAACCAAAAATTTGTCTTACTTTCAAAAAATGACTGTCATGTTTGTGACAAGTTCAGCTTCACATCCTCATACAATGTAGGCTAGACAAGTATCTTGTTGAAGCAACATAATCCAATAGTACTCAAGTAGAATCAAATACTATACTTTGGTTTAATGAAACTGTGAAAGCATAATATGAGAGAATATTAAACCACGTTTTTTGCTAGGGTGTAATATATGCATGCATCAAAAGTACCAATTAAGTATCGAATAATTAAGAAAATCAATCAAATAATTTCTTTTGAACCATGTATATTTTTAAAAAATATGAAAATTCAATAATTTGTTTATTGACAACTTTATACTCCATTAAGATTGAAATATGATATTTTGACTTTCGGTATTAATGATTTAAGCAATTTGGGGGATGAAATGTCTGAAAATATAATTAATATGAGATAAGATATTGCATGATATATTTGGTTGAGTGTATATTTTGTTAGGTTAGTGATTGATGAACATCACCAACTAGAACTTAGCTGGCTCTACTATTTTTTGGCTTCAATTTTAGTATATTTCTAATTTTGTCTAACTTTCTTCTTTGAAATGTGATACTGTTATTTCCAAATTGTTTCTTCAAGAATTCTTTCATGCAATTTCAGTTCTAACTTGATTATTTTGCAACAATTTAGCAAAAGGAAAATAAAATGGGACAACTACATGTGGTCTTACAACACGTGACGTCTAGTCAATCTATAACAAGACTAGTGATAATGAAATTTTAACCGTTCATATAACAACTACACAATTTGCTTTAAATTTTTAGGAGCTCTTAAGACCGGATGTAAAGGTCATCAACGTCACATGATCATTCAGTACACCACCAAACAGTCGTAATTGTGACCACCGAACCAAACACATAAAAAGACAAACTTTCCACCACCTAGTAGTATGGTGACCATTACGGCAGCCGGCCGGTATAATATTTTAAGGCATTTGGTTATGATTTTCAAGTTTACGAACACTAAAATAAAATCGAAACAAATACGTTTCATGTTAATCCCTATTAGCCGTGGTTAATACAAATTGAAAAAAGAGCCAAATAATTAGTAAACCCCTTCTTTATTGTAAAAGAATGAATCATATGATAAGCAATGCATTTCAAATCCCACAAAAATCAAGTAGTTTCTGCAAAATATACAATTTTGGATATAAAGAGATAAGATTCATAAAACACCATATCAACCAGTAGATGAACGAAATTTAAACATGTGACAGTAACTTACGGTCGCTATTCACAGCACAGAAACCTTAATAATTCGAAAAACAGAAAAAAGAACCCTATTAGATACAGATATTAAACAAATTCCCGCGAAGTTTTACCTCCAACAATGATATCTTAGCTCAAAGCAGGTGCTGCAATCTATTCCGCGCTGACTCCTATTTGACCTTCAGCTTCAACAGCATTTGCAGACAGGCTTCCATTGGATTGTTCATTGCATGCTTTCTCTTCTTCCTGGACTTGTGCTTTTACGAGCTTTTCCTTTGACTTTCCAGGTTTGACTTCAGTTTTAGAGGATGGAGTTTTGGATAAAGACTTTCTGATTGGTTTCTTGGAAGCAACAGTGTCTTTGCCACCGTTTGTTGTGTTGACATTAGTTGCCACAGTCTTGTTGGTGCTGACCTCTGGGGTAACAGCCCCCCCATTGCTGGTTGCAGCAACATTGCTCTTGTTCCTGCCTAGCTTGGGAGATTTGGGACGTGTTGTTGGTATCTGTGGACACAAAGTATACATAAATCACTAAATCAGAACCTAATTATACATTTTTATGATCACAATGTCATTTGTTGTATGGACATTTAGGATCAATAACCACACACATTATTTACATGGCTCATCAAGGTGCCTTCTACATCCAAAAAAAAAAAGACATTATAGGGATTACTGGATTAGACAGGAAACTATCTGTGAGAACAATCGTAATCTATTTCTAACAAAAGTAGAATTAATGAAGTTATAAACCAACTAAAAATCCTAGTTAGCAACAGCTGAGCTTGCTGACCACCAAATAAATAAAAATCAAAAGAAGATAACCGTGGAAGAATACATATAAACATAGTATCAGTCAAAGACTGTAACACCCCGAAATATTTTGAGCAATGAGTAGCATTCTTGAAGAAAATAAAATATATTTGATGTTTATTTTCGGAGTGAAATAGGTGGGTAGGATACTAATTGGTACTGGAGTAACGAGACACTGATAACAAAACTTAGATAAGCATTCTGGCAAACAAGATTTGATGTTTTGATGTAAAATGGTTACAGCTAATAATGATATCAAATTTCTGAAGTGTTTATGTTGCAAAGTGATTAAGTATTTTAAAGTGAAGGATCATGGAAGTATGGAACCACTTTCAGTTAAGCAAGAAGTCACAGTTATGTTAAATTATTCAAGTAGACAAAGCCTACTTAGGGCAGTTTAAGTGAAGAGTACATACGGGCCCGGTACACTAATGCCAAATGCATGTTTAGTGCAAAAATGCAATAGATTCTAAATGTATCGTATCGTGTCACTAGTGTAGTCATAACAACTATGAATAGAGCTCTACGAGACAAGTATAGAAAACTGATCAATGTTATAAAGCTGTCAAATTTTGAATGAATGGATTTAACACATGAAAAATTTGATGATAATTGGGCTTGGGTCATTCCTTAAAGTCTGGATGTTAGAAATACCTTCTTCAAATCGACTTTTGGTGGTGGCTCTTTATAAAATTTCGGCATTGGTGCAGCTTTAAACATCAAGGTCTTCCTCAACTGCTTAATCTCTGCTTCTTGGCTTTCCTGCATTTGCAACTTGACAAGTTAAATTACAGTCTTTGTCGCCCAATTAAAGTTGACAACAGATTAAGCCTAAAGTCCAAACCTTTGACTTTTCTTGCAAATTGGTTTTCTCAGCTTCCTTTGCATGAATCTTCTCCTCTATTTTTGAAAAGAACTGGTGCACAACGAATAAACATTAACGACATACAAGTTAGGGAGTTATGTCAAGAGAGAAAAAAAAAAAAAAAAAAAAAAAAAAAAAAAAAAAAAAAAAAGGAACAACAACAGGATATACATGTTTTAGGAAGTACCTCTTTTCGCTTTTCAGCACGCTCTTCCAACCTAGACGAAAAACCAAACACACCATGCTTATGCTGCCCGTCAGTTGCAACACTACCATACATGATAAATCACAGTAAGGTCAAATTCTTGAAACATTAGCAACAAGACATTACAAAAAAGTCAAATTTCTTGAAATCAACATACGTTGGGTCTGCAGAAGTAGGAGCATCTTCACTTCCGTTGGACGACTTCTTAGACTGAACCAAACAACCAAACAACAATAAATTTTAAGAGCAGAACAAACTAAAAAGCTACCAAGAACTGAAAATTATCAATTTAATCAATTTACCAGTGACACACGGGCACTTGGAACAGAGTCCAAAGTAGCTCTTCGGGTAGACGCACCACCGTTGGTTGAACCCGGTTCCTTTGTTGTTTTGACTCCACTGGAAGCTCTTCTATTAGCAGCACTCCCATTTGACAATCCTCCTTTCGGTTTCCCAGGGTGTCCATCAACACTAGTTATCATGGACTCAGGGTTTTTCGGTTTAGCAGGAATAGATAAACTTTGAGTTAAATGTGATTTCGGCTTACGAGCCAATAAGCTAGCATTAGTCCCATTTTTCGCCACTTTCTTACTCTTTGAAGTACCTCCATTCGCCGTAACCTCAACCAAATTCGTCACTTTAGTCTCACTAACATCCTCACAAGTTTCACTCACTTCCACTTTTAATTCCTCAACACATTCCTTAACACCATTTTCATCTTCCAAATGAACACCATTGCCAGATTCCATCCCTAACACAAATTCAACACCACATCATTTTTCTATCAAAACTAACAGATCACAACATTTTATTCACATTCCATCAAAACCCATATGAATTCAACCATTATAAACAAAACCCATATCATATTTTCACCCAATTTAGCTTCCTAAACTATAAAAATAAAAAATTTAGAAAATTTAACTTTAATTTAATGCTACTATTGTCATTATCAACTATCAAGTAACATCACTCACTTTCAAAAACTAAAAGTTACAACTTTTATCACCAGTACTTAAAAAACTAAGCAAAATTCAAGATCAACATTAATTCTTATCCAAAAACTAAGCAAAAACACAGTTCAAAACATGAAAATTTTCAAAGCAAGTATACTAAAAATGTGAAAATTCCAAAATCTAAAATCTGGGTTTACCTTGTTTGAGTAAAAGATTAGTGGGTTTTGAATCTTGCTTCTGATAATAAAGAAACAAAGATTTTGCCTTCAAAATGCAGCTATAAGAATGATGTCTTGATGTGTGTTTTTTTTAGTGTGAGATAGGGTGGATCATGTATGAAAGATAGTAGGGTTGGGGGTAAAAAATATGGAAATTACTTAAATGCCCTTACCATTTGGCAAACTGGTAAAAGAGAAAATTTACTATTGGGACTGTTTTTATTGCATGAGGTGCAAGTTTGTGTAGGGTGAATATGCATGGTACATATGGAAAAAATGTTGGATATTAGAAGAATATCCTTGAGAAATTTTGTGTCATTGATTCATAATTAATCAAATTATTAGTTGGTGTCTATGTATGGTGTACACCCATGTGCTGCCAGCTCATGAAAAGGGTAAATTAGTCTTTAAAAAATATGAAATGAATATGTTTTCCATATTCAGAAAATTAAGTATTGATATTGATATGATAGGTCAATATGAAATGAATGTTACATTTATGTGATAAGAATATTTAAAGATTCATTAATAAAACTTGAAGAGTTGTCTATCTATAGCATCCAATGCAAATATTATGGATTATAATTTGTGGTGGATTCAAAAATCAATTAAAACTTAAAAAATATGCATTCATTATTAAAATTTATAAGAATTAAAGTTTTAAAAAACATTACTATTGATGGTGGTAAAAAGATGTACATATGCATATCTTCTGCTGCCTTTAGTATATCCCTAACTGGTTATAATGACATTGATACGACCCGGTTAGAGGTTGTATCAGGATAGGGCACCACTTCAAGCGTGTGCTGGCTCCGTCAGAAAATATAAGAAAAGAACTAGAGATTTGTTTATCATAAACTTTGATTGATTGATTATAATAAATGGTTACAAGAGTATTTATAAGACAAAGTAGGGTAAACCCTAAGACCTAAATAGACCATGGGGCTCGGCCCAGGCGTATCATTCCCCACTCCTTCAAAACCACCTTGCCCTCAAGGTGTTGTCTTAAAACATTCTTAATTGACTTCCCTAAATAAACATGAAAACACTCCTAAGCAAAGACACGTAAATAAAGATAGATTATATGATATAATCTTTATGCCATACGTTTGGACTTCTTTAGTCATTTGGGCAGTCCGTCCTCCTGCAACATTGGCGTAATCCGGGATCCCATAATCTTTTTTGAACCTTCGCCTTTTTCTTCTTTCGTATTCCTTTGTCTTGGACATAGCACAGCACCATTCTTCCGTCTTCCGCTACCCATGCCATAACACTCCCCACTCCTTCAAAGATCACCTTGCCCTCAAGGTGATACGAAGAATATGCAGATTGAGAAGCCGTTAATTCCTCGCTTAAATTCAAATTTATTTCATCCAAACGACTATCAAATTCACCACCACTCCCAACAATCTCTTCCATACTTTTCTTATTTTCTGAAAATTCTTCAAACTTGCTATTAACTTCATTACTCTCACTAATATCGACAACACCATTTATCGCGTTATTAACCACATCAACACCAATATATTCATCAGAATCTAACGACATTTTAATCTCAGGTGAAGCGAATTCACTTTGTAATGATGGAATGTTATCTGATTTCTTTTCAATTATATACTCTTTCTCCTTCTCATCAATTGCCTCAAAACGAGCCTCGACTATATGGGCTAAGGAAAAGGCTTCTCCTAAAGTTGTAGGTCTTGCCCTCAACAGCTCTATTTGTAACTTTAGTTTAAGCCCAGAGATATAAAACGATGTGTATAGAAAAGATTCAGAGATCCCTCTTACTCGGATTTGCAGTAAACACATAACTCCCCACATCTCCATATTCGGTCACCGTACCCATTTGCAAGAGCTTAGAAGTGCGTATTCCGCGTCTGATCGCTGCCGCCTAATGCAACTGAATAATACTCAAGGCGATTAATAATTCAAAAATTTTTTTTTTTTGATGAATAGTAACCGCGATGAAAAACAGTACCCCGGATGAACAGTACGCGTGATAGTGATCGATGAACAGTACTCGTGATAGTGATCATGAACAGTATTTTTTTTTTTTTTTTTTTTTTTTTGAACCCTAAAAAAAACCCTCTCAACGAGAGCTCACAATGAAAGCACCAATTGATACGACCCGGTTAGGGGTTGTATCGGGATAGGGCACCACTTCAAGCGTGTGCTGGCTCCGTCAGAAAATATAAGAAAAGAACTAGAGATTTGTTTATCATAAACTTTGATTGATTGATTATAATAAATGGTTACAAGAGTATTTATAAGACAAAGTAGGGTAAACCCTAAGACCTAAATAGACCATGGGGCTCGGCCCAGGCGTAAACTTAAATCTGATTTATAAGGTGGAACGTGAAGAGATTCAACGCGTAAGCTATTTAAATCGATTGGCTTGTTTGTTAATGGTATCATACGTATATTTGTTTTAATTTGACTACTATTTTCATCTATGAAATTCAATAATCATGATTTTTAAGAAGATTTCAAATTATAGTAGTACCATATCTACTCCAAACTTTACCTTTTTGCTATTGTGCTTTCAAAGTAAGAGTCATGATCCATTCAAGTCTAACAACAGCTCAAAATCATACTTAGAATGTGAAAGTAAAGAAAAGAAGTTTACCTACTTTTTTGTGTTCTCCAGCCACAAAGAAAATGAAAGGCAAAGCATAAAAATGTTTAACTACTTTACTTTACCTACTTTACATATTGGTTACTTGGGGAAATGGTTTTAACTTTTAAGATAAGGTTTCTATAATGATTAATAAATTAATCCAAGTTGTAATCATTTGCCCATATCAGCTATATATGAAATACAGCAAAGTTTTCATGTATGTGATATATATTTAACAAGACTAAATGGCAATCAATTGGTCAAAAAACTATAAATTATAATCTGAAAATCATAGAATCCTATTGATTGATGTTGTCATTTTTTGAGTTTGTATAACAATATTCATGCATGTAGATGTAGTCAACTTGGGCAAATGCCATCCCATATAATGAAAAACAATATAATCACCCCATCCCACCCCACCTCATGTAAGGCTCCAAGTTAAAGAGCCAACACAGAAACAAACACACATGTTGTCTTTAAGCATGGGTACAAAGATACAAAAGCAATCAATACATGTGTTCATTTCATCACCATAACATGTGCAGATGTATCATGTATGTTTAAGTTTTGAGTAACTATGCATTAGCATCTACTCTACACACCATATAGCATTATAGCCTAAATGTAATCATGTTTACTGCTACATTCCTTAATGTTGCACAAGCATTATAGGTTGTGTTCTTCCACTATTCCATGTGTAAATGTACTTGAATAAGATATAGACCAAATTCACGGCCGTCTTTAGGGGCGTGGAGGCGGTGCGATTGTATAGGGCCATCAGTTGACGAGGTCCACAAAATTTCATACTGTTGGGTCAATATTTTACCTAAATATTTCCCACAAGTATTTGAACATAAAATAGCCAAATCACTCACTGAATAAAATAGTAAATTGCTATTTCAGTGAGTGACATATAACCTTTAACACAAAGAAGTCACTGAGTGAACAGTCAATCAGTGAGTTACCTTCAGGATGTTCAGGACAAGTCTAAAGAAAAGACTTTCCATTCAGTGAGGCGGTACTCAGTGAATGGCACCTGAACCAAAGAAGAAGGTAATGGAGTCAGTGAGTGATGACAATAACTCACTGACTCCCTGAAGCTGTCTCTACAACATACTGATAAATATGGGCATGCACTTTCTTGGGAATACAAGCTACATGCATTGGGAAGACAAGCTACAAAGAAAGTGAAAGAAGACAAAAGTACAAAAGTAAAGAGAATATGCTAAAGCATATTCGAAGTGGTGGATGACAACTCACCCACCCATCACATGTTTACTTTTACTTTTGGAGCTATATATATGTATGTTTATAATAGGGATAGTGAGTGATTCTAAACAAAAAAATACAAAATGTATTAGTTGATAGGATCATCCTCTCATTGAATCCAAGAGTAGCTAGCTTGGATCAATGAGAGTTTATTGTCATTCTAATGGGGATAATATACCGAGATTATCCCCATCAAGAAGCTGAAGATGTTATCATGTAGTCTAGTTGGTATGAGTTTGTAACTTTTTTATTCATTATTTTTAATGAAGTTCTAATTTATGTTTATCAAGACTTAATCAATTTCCATGGACCAACAAGTGGTATCAGAGCCTAAGGTTTATTCTTATGAACCAGATCCATGTATGATTGCTGATAACATTCTTCAAAATCCAAAAATAAATGTAACATCTTCAAAAACTGCTACTGTTGTAGCAATTTTTGAGGGGGAGAAACACATTTATTTATGAGTGATAATATATACCCTTTCCCTGAACCCCAAAAATAATACACCTCCACCACACAAACCTTATCCTCTCTCATAAACATAAATCGTCACACACAAAAATCTTCAAATGATGATAAACCCAGAAAACACATCTACAACAACACACACCACACAAAAAATTATTATCCACAAACACATCTAAAACCCAGATCTGGTCAACCTCATACATCACAAACCAAAATCCAACACACGCCACAAAACTCACTCTTATCATCACAAAAACACAGATCTCATAAGAGAGATCGAACATAACCATCAAAAAGGGAATCGACAATAATCGATCAAATCCCTATCACCAAAACCCAGATTCATTTTCAACTATGACCGATCAAAAATCTTTATAATCAAAACAAAATCATAACCCACATCATCAAAGGATAACCTTCACACCGAGAACTCAAAAGAGGCAACTGTATCTCCAACAGTAGCACAGTGGGTCCAAAAAAAAGAGGTGGGCAACTGAGATGTGAGAGGGTTTTGAATCGGGTTTGAAGTATAAGTGATTAAAAGGATTTGTGGTTTTGATTATGTGTTAATATGATGGGTTTAGATAGCTGAAGTTGCTATTTATTTTTGTGAGGTACGAAAGGGTGACTGATAATTTTATCAGGGAGTGAAGATTGTGTCAAAAGTGTGTGATAGTGTGGCGTTGATCAGGGAGATGTGTGTAGGGTGTGTTAATTTGAGTGTACGGGTATGGGTCACTAAGTCAAAGACTCGGGGTGTGTTAATCTCATTTTCAGGCTGAGACTGAGAAAAGAGAACTGAAACTGACATGGGTATGTTAATGATTTTCGGGTCAGAATGTTGTGACTCAGGGAGTGTGTTGGTTAAAATCATCAGGGTGTGATGAAGTCTACAGGTTGTGGGTTTGGATAGAACCTCATGATGGGTTATAATTCGAGGGTATGATATGAATGAGTCCTTTGCGACTCAGGGAGAGGTAAGTATCAGGCTACCCTAATGTTTATTAGGGAATGACAAAACAAAAAAGGAGTTTTGCATACTTATGAGTCAGGGTGTGACAAGCAAAGGGTGTGAAGGTGAAAGTAACTCTGTGAAAATGGGTCTAATCCGACAAGTTTTTTGACTCAGGATGCTCTTGGTCACTCAGATGGTAAATGGGTTTGAACTAAATCAATGTTTTGGGATCAGGGTTATGAAGCGGAATCACTTAACCTGAAGTTGTCCCAAAAATTGAAGAGCGAAATCACCAGGGAACTGAAATAAAGGTGGCTTCAGTGGGTCTCAAGCATAAATGAGAAACTGATATGTGGGGGTGAATACCAGTGGTTAAACAAAAATTGAAAACAGACCCCAAACCTGAGGTTTTAATGGTACACAAACCTGAACTCCCAGGTCACTGAAACCCATGAACCTGTCACTGAACCCCTGGTTACTAAACCTAAGCACTGAACCTGTCAAAGTGAACCCAGCTCACTGAAAACCGAACCCCTACTCACTGAACCCTTAAACCTGAAGCTGAACCTCACTCACTGAACCCTCACTTACTGAACCAACTTTCAATCATGACCCTGAGCCCCCACTCACTGAACCATCATCCACTGAACCTAACTGACTGAACCTCAGTCACTGACCCTTACTACTCACTGAACCCATATTCACTGAACCCTTGAACCTGAGTACTGAGCCCCTGCCACTGAAGTCCCTACTCACTGAACCCCTAACCCTCTAAACCCCCTGAACCTTACTCACTGAACCTTCACCCACTGAACCCTAGGTCACTGAACCTTTAACTGAATCTGGTCAGTGAGCCTTATTCCCTGAACCTACCAACTGAACCCTCAGTCCCTCATTTAATACCCATTTCACCCAGGCTATTTGTATGTTCAAATAGGGGGAGACTGTTGGGTCAATATTTTACCCAAATATTCCCCACAAGTATTTGAACATAAAATAGCCAAATCACTCACTGAATAAAATAGTAAATTGCTATTTCAGTGAGTGACATTTAACCTTTAACATAAACAAGTCACTGAGTGAACAGTCACTCAGTGAGTTACCTTCAAGATGTTCGGACCAAGTCTTAAGAAAAGACTTTCCATTTAGTGAGACGGTACTCAGTGAATGGCACCTGAACCAAAGAAGAAGGTAATGGAGTTAGTGAGTGATGACAATAACTCACTAACTCCCTCAAGCTATCTCTGAACAAACATGCTCCCTGAGGATGCCTCATGCTTCCTGAGGAAGCCTCATGCTCCCTGAGGATGCATCATGCTTCCTGAGGGTGTCTCATGGTCCTTGAGGTATTATGACAACAAGTACAAAAAGGGAGTCAAAGCAAAGTACAAGAATTGCCATAGAAGGGGGAATCTAGTTATGACAATTCCAAAAGGATGGTTGGTGCTTTTCCAAAAGAGGAAGATGAAGAGGGACAACTTATAGTGGATGACAACTCACACCTAACCCCACATGCTTTGTTTGTTTTGTGCTATATATATGTTTATTGTAATAGAGATAGCTATCCATTCCTACAGAATTTTAGTTGTTAGGAAGATCCTCTCATTGAATCTCAAGCATAGCTTGGATCAATGAGAGTTCATTGTCATTCTAACGGGGATAATATACCGAGATTATCCCCGTAAAGAAGCTGAAGATGTTATCATTGTAGTCATGTGTATTTTGATTAATCTTGTAACTTTCGTTCATGAATATTAATGAAAGTGTTCTTTATTTTTATCAAGATTTAATCAATTTCCATGGACCAACACATACACTTCTATTATATACATAATATGAGGCTAGAGTTTAATATACTACTTGTACATATGCATATTGTTGTGTGTTTAAAGGTCTCTTTGTGGTAATGGCACGGGGCCAGTACCAAAATCCATGAGACGGCCGTGACCAAATCACACTCAAAGGAAAAAGTATGTATATAGTATATATAGTCTTTTGATGATTTAGATCACAAATGTTTATACTTGAAATCATAAAGCAGGCAATGGTTCCTTGAACCCAATGATAAAGCTATTTTTGGTCCGATTCCTTGCCATAGGAGCAGTTCCCTTGTGCATCATCGCAACAAACTCACTGTAATCTATACGACCATCCTGGAATCAAAAAGATCAGAAGTGTAAGCTATTAAAAGTCTTGTTATCAAAAAGCCAAGAAAAAAAAAATGGTGAATTATACATGTATAAAGACTTACATTGTTCTGATCAACTTCTTTGATAATTTCTTCCAAATGGATATAGTCAACTCCAAACTCCTTGCAGGCTTGTTGCAGTTCATCGCGTGTGATATAACCACTACCATCTTTGTCAAAATATGAAAAAGCAGAAAATAAACGATCCTCCCTATCAACTTTGGAAAAATGCAACGTAGCAGCTACAAATTCGTCATAGTCAATAGTACCACTGTTATCAATATCCGCCTGTGACAATAAAACAACATATGTTTCAATAATAAAGTGAATGTTAACATATAAATTTAGGCATAATTTATTACTTACAGACTGCATTAGATCACGAATGCCAGATTCATCAAGATCAGCACCAAAATTCTTCAATCCATCCTTCAATTCTTTAAAAGTAATACAACCACTGTTGTCGGTATCTATCATCTTAAACATTTTCCGTAGTCCAGCAATTTCTTCTTCTGAAAGCTTTGATGCAATAACCTAAAGCCAGAAAGATTAACGGTTTCAAAAGACATACAAAAATAAATAAAAAAACATGTAAAGTCCGTACCTTCAAAGCCATTTTCTTGAGCTTGTTCATGGCAGAAAACTGAGTTAACCGAGTTAAGACTGCAGGATCAAGAGGCTTATCTGGTGCAACACCATCTACACTAATCCACGGGTGTCCTGCAACAATTTGGAATAATGATAGCAAATCAGAAATCAAGAAAGCAATAAAGTTATAAAAAAAAAAAGAAGAAGAAATTAAATCAAGAAAAAAGTAATTTAACATACGAAGAACTTCATAAGCAGTTATCCGTCTACATCTGTCTCTAAGAAGCATTTTCTTGATCAAATCTTTAGCACTTTCAGAGATAACAGGCCACGGATCAAAGGAAAAGTCAAGTTCGCCCTGTAAGATCTCCCTAAAGACATCATTCTCAGTTTCTGCAACCAAAAAAATGAAAAGGGTCATGATCCAATATAAAAAACATAGATAAATACTACATTAATCTATGTCACACCTCCCCAAAATGGTGGCACCCCGGAAAGGAGAATGTAAAGGATCACACCAGCACTCCATATGTCTATTTCAGAACCGTAATGTCTTAACAAAACTTCTGGTGCAACATAATAAGGGCTTCCAACTATATCCGTAAATATATCCCCTGTAGTTTAGACCATATCATGTCAGCAAAACATGCATAACAAAAGTATAAAACTAGAGATAAACTGAAATATCAAAAGACCACCTGGTTTAAAGAAAACTGATAATCCAAAATCTATTGCCTTAAGAGGCGAATCTTCATCTTTGTTAACAAAGAGAAAATTCTCAGGCTTAAGATCACGATGCATAACTCCTAAAGAATGGCACCCTTCGATAACGCTAGCAATAGTCCTAAGAAGATCAGCTGCTTTTCTTTCTGTAAAATGTCCTATTTGAGTAATTCTTTCAAAAAGTTCACCTCCGCCACAAAGCTCCATAACTAAATGAACATCATAAGAATCTTCATAAGCTCCTTTAATCGAAACCACATTAGGGTGTCCTGATAAATGATGCATAATTTCAACTTCCTTTCTAACATCCTCCACATCATCATCCGTTACTAATTTCCTCTTAGCAATTGATTTGCAAGCAAATTGTTTCCCATTTTTCTTATCTATACAAATAGAAGTTGTACCAAACTGCCCATGTCCTAGTTTCAGACCAACGGTGTAGTGATCTCTCAAGTTCCCACTTCTCGTTTTCAAAACTTTTTCCACTAAAAGACCTGCACTCGATTTTCTCCTATTATGGTTTGGATTCTTTACATTATTCTGTGCGTTTCTTTGTGTTGATTTGCTTTGCTGCTTCACTACTACCTTTCCTGGTCGTTTACCATGGGCTGGTTTACGCTCTTCGTGTGGTATATTTACCACATGTGGAGGTGTGTTTTGCACAGGTTTTTTAGCTTTATGCTTTTTTACATTATGGTGATGGTTTTTCGCTTTTCCTTTTTTGTATAGGATCAAATCTGGTGATGTACACCGCCATAACGAATGCCATATCGATCCAAAAAATCCATGCTTGAAGCATTTTGATGATCCGCATATATTTCCCATCTAAAAAAACTTTATACATACATTTATATATAAGTTAATAGCTCTACTCACTATCCATTTTCACAACATAAACCCATGATGATAAACATGAAAACCTGTCTTACATCAATGCAATGCATGTACGAATCAAAATCGCATTTTCTTGAAAATCGATAAAATAAACCAATAGATTGGAATGATATCAACTTTACCAAGAATAATCTTCAAAAAGTCTTAACCTTTAATTTCTTGAACATGAGCAAATGATGAATGTTTATTAATCGATGCAGATTTGATGGAAACAACGTACGATATCTATCA
Organism: Artemisia annua; assembly: GCA_014162995.1. NCBI lineage: Eukaryota > Viridiplantae > Streptophyta > Magnoliopsida > Asterales > Asteraceae > Artemisia > Artemisia annua. The sequence goes on along the minus strand of LBNU01024621.1, from coordinate 141,927 downwards.
TCTGCGGATATAAATTATAAAATATGAACTTTTTGTGGGCTTGTTTCGGATATGATTATGTGGTGTATCCACCATTGAAGATCTTTGTAAATGCTGCAATGGCGGATACAGATTCCGGGAATTGAAGGGAGGGAAAAGGGAAGGTGATAGGTTTTTCTGTTATGACGTTTATTTTGGTATTCATGTTGTATTTATTTTATTTGTTATGTTTTATTTTTACCACTTGCCACTACCAAATAGCCTAGTCGTAAGGTCTTTAATTTCTTCACAAGAGGTCAAGTGTTCAAACCTTGCTATGTGTCTACATTTGAGGGTGGCCGGGGTAGGGTCAGAAACGGTTCCGGGTTTAACCCAATGAGGCTGTGTATATTTGAGTCAAAAAGGCTCATGGGAGTGAAAAACCTCATCCGTTTACCCCGTTTCTTTCTATTTATGAAACTATGGTTTTCGGGTTTCCGACTTTTTTGCCAACTAATCACGGGATAGGATCATAAAATCGGTAATATATAAGATCATATGATCAGCTATACGAACATTTTCAAAATTTTGGTTATGTAATCTTTAACTTTTTCAAATCAATACACATACGAAAAACACAACAGGATGTTACGATCTCGATTCGATCTTTCTTAGTAGGGCTGAGCAAACGACCCGAACAGATTGGACCGACCGAAGGACCGACCGAGACCGGACCAGACCGGACCGACCACATTCGGTCCGGTCCTCGGTCTTGGCTTTTTGGCTAATTCGGTCCTCGGTCCGGTTGGTCCGGTCCGGACCACAAACCGATTATTTGGCCTTGTTGGTCCGGTCCTCGGTCTTGTCTTTTTGGCTAATTCGGTCTTCGGTCCGGTCCGGTCCTGGACCGATGCTCACATTTCAATAGTAAGATGATAGAAACTTGAGGGGCTCATATTGTAACAATAAATGAATAAAGTATAAATACTTGTTCTAACCTAAACAGTATCATCAGTTCATTGAATTGGTTCAAAAAATATGAAACATTTATTCAAATTTAGAACACTATATTCAACTTCCAATCTTTACCCCATTAATCCCACAAATCACCAATTTTTAAACTATTCAATCATCAAAAACCCAAATCCAAACAACCCCAAACAAACCCATATAAAAGAAACCCAAGATTTTAATCAACTTTTTAATGAAATCACCCATATTATAGGAACCCATGATTTTAATGTAGATACCAATGTACCTAACCGGTTTCCGATACTAAACGAAGCGAAGGAGGAGGTGGGGTTGGGAGTGGAGGATTTTTTGGGATGCACAGAAGGTGTTTGTGAAAATGCTGATACGGGTCGAAAGGTGGAAAAGGATGTGAGTGCGATAGTGCGTAAGGTTACTGAGGTTTTGAGAGGTGAGGCTTGTGTAATGTCGGTTGAGGAGCGGTTGAATGAGATGGATGTGGAGTTTGATTGTGACGTGGTTGAGAATGTTTTGAAGAGGTGTTTTAAAGTGCCGGATTTAGGTTTGAGGTTTTTTGATTGGGTGAAGGTTAAGAATGGGAGGTTTGTGACGACGTCAGTGTATAATACGATGATTTATATACTTGGAGAGGCGAAAAGATTTGAGTTGGTTGAGGGGTTGTGTGAGGAAATGGAGAAGGGTTCGTGTAAGAAGGATATTAAGACGTGGACTATTCTTATATCTCAATATGGGAAGACGAATGCGTTTGGGAAAGTTTTGTTGCTATTTGAGGAAATGAAGAAGGCTGGTTTTGAGCCTGATTTGGCGGTTTATAAAGTAATGCTGCATACGCTTTGTAAATGTGGAAAAGCTGATATTGCTATGGAGTTCTATAAGGAGATGGTGTCTAGAGAAATGCAACCGGATATAAGTTTATACAAACTGTTATTAGATTGTTTAGCACGTTCAGGAGACATTGATGCGATCCATTTTGTTGCTGATGACATGATAAAGATTTCTGAAATTCCTGAAGGAGACGTTTACGCTTATATGCTAAAGAGCTTTTGTATATCGGGTAGAATAAGAGAAGCATTAGAGGTGATCAGGGACATGAAGAACAGAGATATTGCGATTGAGCCTGAACATTTTCAGACATTAGTGAAGGGAATGTGTCGTGCGGATAGGATGAGTGATGCATTAGAAATCGTTGATATACTGAAAAGAAAAGACGCTATTGACAAAAATATTTATGGAATTATTATCAATGGGTACTTGAGAAGAAACGATATCTCCAAGGCACTTGAATTGTTTCAGAGCTTAAAAGATTGTGGACAAGTATTGACAATCTCTACTTATACAGAGCTAATGCAGCACCTCTTTAGAGGGAACGAGTTTGAAAAGGCGTTTGATATGTATAACACAATGCTGGAAACAGGACTTGAGTTAGACAGTGTCGCGATAACTGCCGTAGTTGCTGGTTATGTTCAGCAAAACTGTGTTTCTGAAGCATGGGAAGTGGTAAAGAATATGGAGGATAAAGGAATGAAGCTTACTAGCAAATGCTATATGATTTTCATTAAAGAACTTTGTAAGATTTCACGGTCTGATGAAGCTATCAACGTTTTAGATCATATGAAAGCTTCAAACTTAGATATAACAGACACTATATTCAACTGGATTATATCTCATTTACGTAAAAAAGGAGAACTAGGGAAGATAGAACGAGTAAAACAGATCCAAAGAGCCAGTTGTGAGAAAGAAGAAACTACCCTTGATTCAAGCTCGATCCAGATAGAGCCAAAAGTGTTGGATTCTGTAGCTACGCAGATTGCTGATAAGTCTTTTACTGACCATGATCTTCAAAGAGTCTGTAAGATTGTGTCATCCTCGATAGATTGGTGCTTAAAGGAAGAATCCTTACAAAAATTGGATATTCTTATCACACCGGAACTGGTTGTAGAGGTACTGGAAAATTGCAGCCTACATGGTGGTGCAGCGTTGCAGTTTTTTTCATGGGTGGGAAAGAAAGATGGTTATAGACACACTTCAGAGACGTATAATATGGCGATGAAAATTGCTGGAAAAGGTAAAGATTTTGGGTATATGAGAATCTTGTTTAATGAAATGAAGCGGAATGGTTTATTGGTTTCTTCAGACACTTGGACGATTATGATTTTGCAATATGGTCGAATTGGTTTGACCGAAATTGCTCTCAAAATTTTCAAAGATATGAAAGAAAGCGGTTGTCGTCCGAATATTAGTACGTATAAATCTTTGATAATTTCCCTTTGTGGGAAAAAGGGCAGAAAGGTCAATGAAGCTATAGATGTGTATATGGAGATGATTCAAGCTGGATTTGTACCCGACAAAGAATTGCTTGAAATATATCTCGAGTGTTTATGCGAAGTTGATAATGTGTTGGAAGCTAAAAGATGTGTCAATAACTTATGCTCACTCGGTTTTTCCACTCCATTGGCTAACTCGTTGTGTATAAGGGCTCTTTGTCGAGCAGGTAAGGTAGACGAGGCGTTGTTAATGGTGGATGAGGTTGGTGACAAAGACCAAAATACCCTTAACGGATACATTTATGGAAGCTTAATTCACGGACTATTAAGGAAAAGACGTTTGCAAGAAGCATTGGATAAAATAGAATCAATGAAAGAGGCCGGTATCTTCCCAACAGTTCATGTTTACACATCACTAGTAGTTTATTACTTCAAAGAAAAACAAATTTCTAAAGCTTTAGAGGTTTTTGAGACAATGAAAGAAGAAGGATGTGAACCCACAATCGTAACATATTCATCTTTGATTCGCGGCTATGTGTGCAATGGGAAGACTGATGAAGCTTGGAATGTTTTTCGTAAAATGAAGAATGAAGGACCATTGCCTGATTTCAAGACGTATTCAATGTTCATTTCGTGTTTGTGCAAAGAGGGCAAGTCTGAAGAAGCTATGCAACTTTTGTCTGAGATGTTAAGTGTTGGGTTTGCTCCAAGTACAGTTAATTTTCGCGATGTGTTTTACGGGTTGAACCGAGAGGGAAAACATAATTTAGCTCAAACTGTACTTAAAAGAAAATGGGAATTTTCAAGTAGAAGAAAATCCATATCGTATAATTGATTTGCATATTTACTAATCCAATATATATGGTTCTTGCTGACCCTAATGTATGTAACTTGGTCCAAAAACCAACTCGCAAATTAGTCCAATAGACTCGACAAAATTTTGAAATCTAACTTGATATAAATCGATGTTGAGATACTCAAGTAGACTTATGATTCAAGATTTAGTGTTAAAATAGCTTGAAAACAATGTCGCCCCATAAATAACTTATCATAATGAAGTCAAGTCGAGGAACTTGAAACTTTGATTAATTTACTGAGCTCGAATTTGAAACGTAGGCTTGGTTGAGCCGGCCCAAATCGAGTTTCAAGCACTATAGTATAAGTTTTTTCGACTCGATTGGCCTCATACCAACCAATCTCACGAACAACATGAGTTAAGAATTGTAGATGCAATAATCCGCACCTAAGATATGGAGAAGAAGTTCGGGTCTTCAAGGATGTTCGGATCTACTGACGTGCTCCGAACCTCGAGGAACTTTGTATCTCCTGCTAAATCTTGAATTGTGACAAGAAGAGTAACACACGTTAGCCTCGCCCCGGGTGTTTAGTCCGAGACCCAGCTCCGGTGTGAGAATGAGTATTTGTAATATGAGTAAAGTATGAAGTATAAAGTATAAGTGCTAGTTCGGTTCGGAGTAATTGCTCTCCAGAATATTGTGTCCCTCAACTGTGAATAGTTGGGGCTATTTATACTACTTACCTATTCCGAGAATTAAGCATGAGCTTGATGGGCCTGTTCGTACAGCCCAATAACTAGGATGTCCTTTCCATAATGACGTGGATCTTGTCAGCTAGTGACGAACCTTTTCGTTCATTCTTTTGGTTCATCACTTGACATCGTCCTTTTGAATCGTCAGTGTACTTTGGTTCGTCTGTGAATCATACTCGTGAGTGGATCACATTCGTCAGTGGATCACACTCGTCAGTGGATCACATTTTAGTTTATCATGGGAATCGGGTCTCCGAGACCCGATACACCGTCAAGAATCACGGCTATTATTACTTCCGGTACAAAAACTGAACCTGAATAAAAAATATTTGTATATTTATTTGGAAATATCAGAAGAAATGTTTTATTTGCGTATTTTAAGATTTGAATAATATTTTAAGATGTCTAAATCAGGGTCTATCAGCAAAAATGCGATATAAAGAAACCGTAAACCCGAGAAAGTGACGTGCACACGGCTGGTTTTCGAAACGGTAATACCCAGTTTCCACTCTGGCCACCAAACTTATAAAATATTATGCATTTGCCACATATATAGTAGTAAAGAAGTCCAAAATGCAAAGCTATATCCATTTTTAGTAATTAGTGAGATCTCTATCCAAACTATATTTACTTCATAGATTAGTGATATGATGAATTTATGTATTTGATATATGAATCAACAATACAGGCAATGTTAGTCATCTTTATTTTTTATTTATGTATATGCATGGTAAAATAAAGAAAATAAATAGTTCTAAGTCATTTGAACAAAAAGTCTAATTTCTACCGAGTAACTATCAAAATAGCGACTCAAATAGCTAAGGAGTATTTCCTTTTGTTTCTAGCTAGTATTGCATGTCAAACGTGCAGTGACGGAGCTTGAACTATTTTATAAGATAAAGGTGGGGTGGGGGGAGGGAGGCCGGGAGGGTTATTTAGTATATTTTCGTTTTACATTAGCTCAATAAACAAATTACATTAAAAACAAATAAACGAGCCAAGGCTTTACCTTTGCTTTATGGATCCTCTTACACAAGAGAGATGATTAACATATTTCAAATTGTTATTTGCACACTCTTATATATAAACAGTTGAAGTAGAATATTAATATTATACAAGTATTTAATGTATGTATAGAGTGTCTCAATCAATCCTGAAAGTGTGCAAATTAATACCCTATAAATATTTCAAAGTTAATCCAAGTTATGTGTAATATGTTTTTTATTTAGTGAATTTTTATGTAATTTGTATTCTTATATTCAATATATTATAAATTAGTTTGGTTTAAAAAACGAAAAATAAAATAAAACTGCAGGTCTAAAAATAGGTGTTTTGGATTGAGTAATTAGGGAAGGTAATTTTTAGTATATTAGTGGAAAATTATGTGAAAAAAAGAATGACATGATATAACGCGACACTTAAAAAAAAATAGTGATATCTACACATACACTTTTATTTCATATACATAAATTTAATAGGATCACTGGGATCATACAACTAAAATGTGTATGAAGTAAAAGTGTATGTGTAAATATCACTACTCTGGAAAAAGTCATGGCATGAGCCATAAGTCCATGACACGGTGCTCCGAGTATGATATCATTGACCTGATTTTAAGTACATACATAAATAAATATAGCAATGTGACATATAGAGAACTACCGTATTAGTAGGTGTTTAGCTGGACAACATTAGCACTCATTTATTTTGCTTATGAATGCAGCTTCTTTCATACTCTCATCTGTTATTTTTTTAATTTTCATTAAATATGGTTGCATGGTAACCTTATTTTAGAAAATTTGCGTTTGCATTGAATAAAGCGGTGACGGTGAAGTCGGTGCATGACTGCATTCTTACGTGTTTCACAGAATAAGTGCTATAAAAATGGTAATTGATGGCATCCACCATCATATCATGAAAATCAAAATAAACTTTTTGTTTTTTTTCTTTTCTTTTGACAATGTATGAGACCATAGAAATGAACATGCTCTAATTAAAATATATATAGTACATTGTTTTTTACCCTTTAAATCTCTAATGTTTAGCGTGAAATAAGCAGAGCCGTATATGAGAGTGTGCGAGGTATGCTACGGCACATGACCTCAAATTTTTAAGGGCCTCAAAATATATACCTCTTTACATGTTTGGGGTCTCAAAATTCACTTCATACAAAAATTGTTGACGTTGTACAATTTTATGTTGTAAATATTTCTTAACTTAAGATAAATTATTAAAATGCTTTGTTTTTCGTTTCAATAGTTGGTATAATACATTTTTGACAATCATATTTAGTTATTGTATAAGGTTTCGCACAGGGTTTCCGTTTGCTCAGCTACGGCACTGAAAACAAGAATAGAGATTTTGTAAAAGTGATTATGTGTTTCATGATTTGTACTCCGTACTAAGGGAAACAGCTATACCTGCATATGTACCGAAAATACAACTGGAGCGAACATTGTTTGGAAATAGAAAAACTTCGAAATTTATTAACCGACAAAGTAGCTTAGTGGTTAATGATGTTCTCAGGCTAATAAAATGACAAATCAACAAAGTATATATTTGGTACACAAGATTATTAGGAGATTATGTTTACTTTTTTTTTTTTTTTTTTTTTTTTTTTTTTTTTTAATTATTTTTTTTAAATAAACTATTTTAGACAAAACTTACAAAAGATTATAAAAAATAATTTTTTATGATCTTTAAAAATTAAATGTTACTTCATGTAGCTTCTAAAAATAGTCTCTCTTTTTATAATCTCCTATTTTATGTTTATCTACATCTCTATCTCTAATTCAAGTAATAGCTAATTCTGCCAAACATACTATAAGTCTAATAAAATGGCAAATAAACTTTGAACTTTTTGTTTTAACTCTTTTGACATTATTTTCCATATTATTGGTAACACTATTATTAAACTGTACATATTTATTTTTTTGAACGGCGAATTTTATTAAAAGACTAGTACGGGCTAGAAAAAGAAACATTACAATGAAATTAGAGAAGGATTTTTAAGTCAATCTAACCAGCTAAAGCTCGCCTTGCTTCTATACCTACACTAATAAAAAGAACGGGCCACTATGTCATCCAACAAGTCGCTTTCGAAGTGATGCTTGAATCAGAAAGAACTTTATTTCGAAAACTCCAAACAATCCACCACATGATGTAACAAACATCTTCCAAAACCTGTTTAAGATTAGTAGGAATTCCAAGATTCGTAAACCAATGCAACCACTCCTAGTACGAATAAACCTCCAAAAAGCTAAAATCCCACCACATAGCAATATTCCGAAAAACCGCTCTCGCCATTGGAAAAGCAAAGAAAATGTGACTTGTGGGTTCAACTGCCTTACCATAAATCATATATAAGATGGATTCAATATACATCCCTCTTTGAGAAATATTTAGCCGAGTAGCTAAACAATCCATCCTTGCTTTCCAAGCATGAACATTAACTTTAATCGGAACCGCGTTTATCCAACAAGTTTTGGAAGAGATCTTTGCAACATGTTATCATATAAACAACTCTTGATCGATGCAACAGAAAACTCTCCCGAGCCCACCAACGACCAAACCCACCTATCTTGCATCACAGGCAATTGAATGCCATCCACGTTGGCCAACAACTAAGAAAATTGAGTAAGCTGAGCTCCACCCCTCCGAATGTGTCGCAAAGAAACACCCACATTATCATGAGATAATTTCAAAGCAACAGAAATATTTTTACAAGACTCCAACGCATACACTCTAGGATAAAGGGATTTGAAAGCAACATCACCCCTCCAAACGTCCTCCCAAAACACAGTATTAACACCATTTCCCAACTTTTTCTTAATAAATCCTAACAAATCGACTCCTTGATTCTTAATCTGAGCCATAGCACAAACAATATCCAACCATATAGACGGGTGAGAAGATTTGGACTTATCACCAATGTTAATACAAATATCGTCTAAAAAACGTTATTTATATTTTACGATCTTTGCTAAATTTTATTGATGACAATGATAAAGTTTATTTACGCAAAGCATAAAAATTGTCAAGTCATCTATATATAGCTACAAGTTTTATTTAAACATCACAAAAATTTTTAAACATGTTGTACACTTTTAATGTACAAGTTTCATGTACACTATACTATACTTCTTATGTGGTACATATTTCTAAAATAATGTTCATTACATATTAAACCAAGTCATACACTAGCATAAGTAATCAAACATTTTTAGTGACTCATAAACTAACATGTTACTTCTTAATAAACATTATTTAGCTAGCTACATTGTATATTTTACAAGTTAACTTTGTTAAACATTTAAATCAAAATGTAAATGCATTATTTCATCACTACTTGGATCATCCTATTCTAGTATCATCTGAGATAGCAAATCATAGTAGGATCCTAGAGAATATTTTAGAAATATATGAACTAAATTTGCAAGATTTAGAAGATCATGTGTTAGAGGACCACGGAACCAAAAATTAACTAGGGCGGACCCCTTTTTTTGGTTCCGCCTGGTTCGTGGGTCGCTGAAGCCAAATGGCTATAAATAGCAGCCCAAACTCAGTTGTTTCTTCATCACTTACATACATAAACTTAAATAATCTCTCTCTCTCTCTCTCACTTGTTAATATTCATCATCTAACTCTTCATAGTTGTTTTTGTGAACTTCTCAAGTAGCAAGAAGATCACATCATTGAAGACTTACTAGCTTCAAGAAAGTTAAAGCAAGTCTCTGCATATAAAGTGTGAATTGTAATTATTCATACATAATTGTTTGCACTAAACTATCATAATCCTCTGTAGTGATCGATTAGTATTTTAGTCCTCAAAATACGTAGTATGGCGGGAGTGGTTGTACCCTTGTAAAAGAACTCGACATCTAGCTTTGTATCGGAAAGATTGTGTAAGCGACGTGTAAAGGTTTTCTCTACCGGATAAAGGAGCTTGTTGACTAGTGAAGAATACTCTCGAGTTGGATACTTGGGGAGTGGAATAGGGTAAAGAAAAAAAGTCATTGTTGACCGAAGCACTACAAAATCTCGTGTTGTGGTTTGATCGTTTTTATCCTTCTTGCATTTACTTACTGTCATTTTTGTTTGTATACATTAGTTCATTTCACACAAAGATAACAAAGAAAAGGAATTAAAAACTGTAAAACTATTTTACCCCTTTCTAGTCTTCCACAACTAATTTTGTCATCCTCACCATGCACAACTTTTATAACCCTAGCCCACAACGAACTACCATTATTACGAAAATGCCACACCCGCTTAAACAAAAGAGCTCGGTTCAAAGCATGAAAACTCGACACACCTAGGCCCCTTTTTTCTTTTGAAGCCAACACTTTACTCCATTTTACCCATATCATCTTCTTTTCATTATGATCTACCCCATTAAAAAAAATGACACCGAATGGACTCCATTCTTTTTAAAACATGCATAGAAAGTTTAAACATCAACATATAATAAATAGGCGTCGAACCCAAAACCGAATTGAAAAGATTTAATCTTACCCCGATAGATAGAGTCTTCATCTTCCATTTAGACAGCCGAGCTAAAAGTTTATTAACAAACTCATTTCAAGATTGTGTATGAGACATTAGACCATCAACTTTTATCCCTAAATAAGAGAATGGAGATTTAAAAGTCAAACAACCGATCTTATGAGCTGCACAATCCACTTTAGCAACGTCCACAGTTATCCCCATTAATTTCCTTTTGTGCATGTTAATAGGTAGATCAGAAGCCTGGTGAAAACATTCCAGAACATGAACTATAGTATCAATATTGGAGTCACTCTATTGACCCATGAAAGCAACATCATCTGCATAAAACAAATAAGATAATTGCAAAGACGACCCAATATGCATCCACAACTTGCTGAAACAAAAGGTGAAGACTTTTCATAATCAAAATAAACAAAAATGGGGAAAGAGGATCTCCCTATTTTAGGCCTTTATGAAACTGAAATTCTCCTGTAAGGCTTCCATTCACAAGGATCGAACCCTAAAAGATCTTAAGCAACTTTGAATCCAACCACACCATCTAACAACAAAGGCAAATCTCTTCAAGACGTCATCCAAATAATCTCATCGAACCGAATCATAAGCCTTTTTTAAATCTACCTTAAAAATCATAGGTGGTTTCTTCTTGTTTTACACCAATGTAATAATTCGTTTAGTATAAAAGGACCGTCTAGAATTTGCCTATTCGCGACAAAGCGAATTGGGCTTCATTCACAATATCACCCAAAAAAAACCACTGAACGATTCGCTAAAATCTTAGCAATGATTTTGTATACACTCCCAATTAAATTAATAGGCCTAAATTCTTTTACCATTTTAGCATCTTGCAATTTCAGAATCAACGCAATAAAAGATGAATTACCCCCTTTCGGAAAAGAACCGAATTGAAAAAAATAAGATACTGCATCCACCACAAACATTCTATGAAATTCCAATACCTTCGATAAAAGGCAAAATTAAAGCCATCTGGACCCGACGACTTATCCAACGCGCAATCCCAAACAACCATTTTAATCTCTTCCTTCGACACATTTCTTTCCATGTTAGCTTGTTGATCTATGGTCAAATGATAAGGAAAGTCCATGTCTAAATGTAATCGAGATGAACCTGGACAATCAAAAAGGTTCTTAAAATGAGAAAAAACTCATTCTTCACCAAACTAGGAGATTCTATCCAAACACCGTCTACTAAAATACCTCAAATTGCAAGCTGGCTTCTTTTTATCGAGACGAACCTGGACGATCAAAACGGTTCTTAAAAGCAAGTATGACAAGTTAAAGCCCAAAGAAGAGTACTCGTCGGCTAAGGAATACCAATGTTAGTAGAAAGTCGATATCGCATATCCAATTTCTTTCAGATATAACTTAGATCCATAACCGTGCTTATGCACCCATGTAGAAACCCAGATTTTTACCCGTGCAAATCAGTTTCAGATACATAATCATATTTAGTTTTAGAATCCATTTCAGATATAGAATCAGATTTAGTTTCAGATTCAATCTCAGATTTATTTTTAGACTCAGAGTCAGTTATTAGTTTGATTCAGTACAGTTCAGTTATCAATCAGAATCAATATAGTTTAGTTACAATGTTAGATTTATTATAGATCATTTTTCAGATTTATACTCAGACTCGTTTACACACTAAGTCACCAGGACTTACCGTGCCCAGTTACCATTTTTGCAGGTTAGATTATTTCAGAGGTTGGGGCTTGTAGATTAAGAGATGAACCGAGGAAAACGACAATGCTAGTATTTATAGATGACGAGAATCTCAACCATTCTTTGTTATTCAGTTTGTCAGCGCCCCAAACTATTATAATTATACGTCTTTTCAAGTCCAGATTGTTCTATTTGAGTTTTAGAATCAATGTGTATGATTTTGAATGTCATTTGATTATGGGTAAAAAATAGGAGTGTTTGGGGTAATACACACACTAATAATATTTACGCTCCCGCTTATGAAAATATGTACACTATTTATATATTTTGATTATGAATTATAATTCAAATTTTATATGTTACTAGAAATGGGTTTAGTTCAGAATTTAGTTTTTTCAGTTTTTGGTACTATAGGTCAATACGGCGTAAAGGGCAGATCCCATATGGCGTATTCAGTATTTAAAAAAAACAACAATTATGGGCGTTTCAAAATAGTGAGTAAAAGTGGTGAAACATGTTTCTGCCGAGTTTTGGGTACTTCCGGCGAGATTTGCAGGTTTTCGGCAAGTTTGACCACCGTTGACCATTGTTGACCGATTTTTTGGGCGATTTGCACAAATCAAAAAGGTTGGTGGCCGATTAGCACTTACACAACGATTATTCGGCCTTGTAGGCAATTTTTTTTCGCAACACTGACAATATGTTATAGGTTTCGTGAGATCAATTATATACTTCGATCTTACGTTTAACTAACTTAACACTATGTAACACATTGAGAAAGTTTGTCATATTACCTATTATATTTAATTAAACAAGCAAAATTTGCCAAACACTAAAACAACTACTTATTTGCTTATTTTTAATTCGAATCAAATTCAACCATTCTTTTCAGAAGCAATTATTTTTAATCAGCATAAAAACACCATTTTCTTTTTAAATAAGTATAAAAAACAGCAATCCTAAACACCATCTACATATGATTATTATTTGAGAAATGATAGATAGACCTAATTATGGACCTAAAAACATGTGGTATGATCTTGATGGGTTGTAAAACAAGTGGGTCCCTGTCTACAACCATCATGATGATGGCACGTATTTTTAGGTCCACAATTAGGTCCATGTATCATTTCTCTTATTATCTATATCTATACTACATATAAAGGAAAAAGAGTCAAAAGTGAAAAGTGAAAAGTCAATAATGTTGAAATGTTGAAATCTTATTAAAGGAAATTATGAATGTAATTAATATTATTATTAAAACACCCCATTACTTAAAAGTACAATGATTTATTCACATTGTACAACCAAATTAAATACAACCAATTAAAACACAAATCGGGTTGACCCGGGACGCTTCAAACCCGACGGGTTGAGCCGGTTTAATTTGACCCATTTTCGACCAAACCTAGAAATTTGACCCGATTTAAATCGACCTATTTTTCGACTGGAACGGTTCAACCGGTTGAACCACCCGGGTTGAACCAGGTTTCAAAACATTATGTTAAATTTCCAAATCTTCAAACTTTTATTGTTTTTCGTTTATAACCTATAAACTTTTTTTATCAATAAACTATGTGTCGCTATAAAATCCCGTTGCTATGCACGAGTACTCGTCTAGTTTTGTTACAAATATATAAAGGGTGCATGACATTTCTTTTATTCTTGAATTCTTGAAAGTTGAAACTTAATACCCTTTAATCTATTCTAGGAAACTATTAATTGACATTACAATTGTAACACGGTTACACCCCTTAATCTATTTTAGGAAACTTAAATGCCCCGAAAATTCATTGTAACAAAACACGGTTAAGTTGATTGGTCTATGAATAAAATTAGAAGACTTTTTAATATTTACAATCTCGTTATATATGATTTATTTATGAAGAGATGAAGAGAATAATATTTATATTTAATAGTTTTCAAAAGATTATCTTAATCTCTACTACTCCCTCCGTCTCAATATAATTGTCTATATTTACATTTTTGAATGTCTCAAAAAGATTGTCCATTTTACATTTTTAGTAAAAACTAGAGAATATATTAGGGAAATATTCTCTTTGAGTGGTTGGGATTTATAAGGGTCTCATTTTTATTAAACTTAGTGTTTTCTCACTCATGACAATAATTTTGAAACGGAGGGAGTATATAAGTACTATAATCTTCATTTTCAACTTGTATTTTAAAACACATACACTTTGTATCAAGGGTCGAATCAGAATCATGATTTTGCAAGTATAATTATTTATCGTTATACCACGTTACTTTGCGAAGGTATTCGATTACAAAATACAACAACACAAAGTTAAAACTTAACAGCATCCACTAGAGTTGACTTTTATATCTAAACTTAACAACATTAAACTTGACCCAAACCCTTTACAAGTCTTTAACCATACGTGTATCCTTTCTTTGACCTTAACAAACAACACACTCTAAAAAAACACACTCTCTCTTAAAAAACGGCATGTTCACCTCTCTCTCTCTAGAAAAATAGCCTTTTTTCACGGAACCAATTTTTTTCCTTTTATATAAAAAAAGATCCAAAAAGATTGATACCCATATCATAATTTTACAACAATGGTGGTTAAAAATGTGATAAAATGGAGACCATGGTTATTAATGTCAAAGAAATACAAGGTTAAATTAGTTGTTGTGAGAATGGAGGGTTGTGATCGTGTGCATGCGGACACAGGTGGTGTTGTGGTGGAGATTAGATGGAAAGGCTCCAAGATTAGTTTAACTTCTTTTAGGAAAACTGTTAAGAGGAATTTTACTAAAGAGGTTGAGGTTGAGGAGGAAAACGGTGTCGTTTTGTGGGATGAGGAGTTTTCTACTGTTGTTACACTTTCTGGGAATGTTAATAAGGAGAGTAATAGTAATAATAATAATGTGGTGTTTAATCCTTGGGAAATTGGCTTCACTGTCTTGAATGTAAGGGTTCCTTTTTTTTTTTTTTTTTTTTTTTTTTGGTTAATTTTTTTGTTTTTTTTTTTTTTTGAATTGTGACCTTTTTTTATGATGTTAATTTAACTTAATTTAGGTATGTTTAATGTGTTTTTCATTTTTATAAATTGGATTTTTTATATATATTTTCATTAATTTATTTGGTTATTAGTTGTTTTTATTTATGAATTGTGAACCCTTTGTTATGATGTTAATTTAACTTAATTGAGGTATGTTTAATGTGTTTTTCATTTTTTTAAATTGGATATCATATACAGTATATTTTTTCATAATTTCTTGGGGTGTTTTGTTTATGAAGATTGAAGACATATGATTAATGCATTATATGTATATGTTTTGACTCACATACAAATTTGGGGGTGTTAATTAGGGTTTCATTGTTTATGAGTTAGTGATTCAATTGCATTTTTGTACTAGTACATGTTTACAATTTTATTATGAATTTCAAACTTTTTTTTTTTTTTTTTTGAGCCCTTGTATGGATCAAATTATCCAAATAGATTACTTTTTTCTTGAAAAAAAAAAAAAAAAAAAAAATATATATATATTATATATATATCTATATATTATATATATATATAT